>CAUYQG010208025.1:0-10856 GCA_963574415.1 Tarsius wallacei
GTGTTTCCCAGCACGATCCAGCATTACCTGATTTGCATTTTTTGATTTTGTATTTTTTGTTCGTTAAGAAAATGTCCAACAGTGGGTTGGGTCCTTCGGGGCTGGCATATTTGCCCCCCCCCCCCCCTTAAGTCTCAGTCCTTCCCAAGGCCGTAAAAGACAGAACTTGGCAATGAATAAAACAATTTTGGGTGAAGATGGCCGAAGCAGTCTTGGTGCGCCACCATCTTGCTGTGTGTCCTGTGACCCCCGAGGTGTGGGAAGGCAGGAGGGCCTGCTGGCCTCTGAGGCTGCACCCTCCTCCTCACCTGAGCCCAGGCGCTCCTTCCAGACCGAGTGTGCAGTGAAGACACTCGAGCACTCTGGCTCCCAGTGGAGCAGCTTTCCTGGAATGCCTTTCCGTGTCACGATAAAGTGTTGCTTTAGTTATCTGTAAGGCCTTTATTTGTTAATTGGCCATTATTGTTATCCTTTCAACCTCATTTTAATTACTTGGTCATCCTTGAAATCCATTATTTGTGCCTTTTTCCCTCAGGTAAATTCTGAACCACGAATCCTGAGGTCTCATCCCACATCAGAATTACATGGGATGCTTGTGGGAATGCAGATTCTGGGCCACACCCCAGGCATAACAAATCAGAGGCTCTGGCGAGTCCTGAGATGATTCCTATGTATCCTAAACTAAGCTGGAGAACCACTGGCCCTGTGGCATGATCTCTGGTTCACCCAAACCACATTAAGTGGGACTTTTTTAACGGAAAATATTGTGTTTAGACATTGAGAGTTCTGGATTGTGTATTTTTCTGTCAGAGATACGAAATTTTTAATTAAATGTCTCAATCCTGAAAATGCTCATATAGCATTTTGGGACTCCCTATTAAAATTTTTTGGTAGGATTTCTCCTTGAATTCTTCTCCATTCTCCCTCTGCTGAGATCTGTGTCTTCCAGCAGAGTGCAGGGAAGGAGTGCCCCTTGCTAGCCACGGGTCTTCAGAGTCCACTGCAGGTTCCAACCCTGTGGTTCCAGGTGCCATTGCCCAGCAGAGGATGCGTTTGGCCTGTGTAGGGGCCTCTCGTGTTCATTTATTTGGGTAGTTTGTCTTGAAATCTACAAACTTTGACATTTTCATTGACCAGTTCACTTAGTGGATTTTCAGAATGATGTGGCATCCACCGTTGTAGGTATTTTAAAGTGGGATTTATTTTGCTCAGCACACATGGAGAGACGTAGGCTAGTATTCTGTTGCATACAGATTTCCATTTAGAGACTTTTGACGGTCGCGCTCGAGGACATGTTGCCCAGACGCATACTGAGTCACGGGGGTGTGGAAGACACGAGGAACTCAGCCTTTATTAGGAAGCGGGGCCTGGGCGTGGGGGTGCCAGAGCCTGAGCCCTGGTCCGCGGGACACCGCGGTGGCGGCAGCTGTGGGAGAGCGTGGTCGCCCCGCACGGAGCGCGCCCGGATGTGACCCACAGTGGGTGGGTGTCCTTGGGGCCCCTGTGAGGAGTGAGCTCAGGTGCCCTCAGGAGAGACAGGCTCAGGCTCGCTGCGTCGCCAGGGCCTCCCTTGCTGGGAAAGGGGCCTGAGGCAGTGTGAGCAGGAGGCTGTGCTCTGCAGACGGCGGTTCCATCTTGTTCCGCCTTGAGCTTCAGGAGCGAGAGTGCGCGTGTGTGGTCCTGAGGCCGACGTGACAGCAGAACAGGGCATCTCATAACACGGCGGGAGTCAACTCTGACTCATCTCGGCTCTCTGTGCTGCAGGCCTGCCGGGTCGCTGTGCTGGGAGTCCGTCCACTCAGCAGAGGGCGAAGCGGCCACCGTGGGCCTTAGGGGTGACTGCTGTCTTGACGGGCGTCGGCCTGTTTTGGCAGCCCTGGAGATGGGCTGCGAACTCTGGGAACTCAGGCTGTCGTACCGGGGTTGCTTGTTCAAACTGAGATTCATCTGCCCCATGGTCTCTGTTTTCCAGGAGTCCCGGTAAGTAGCCGGGTATCAGCCAAAATTCAGCAGCTTGTCAACACCCTCAAGCGACCGAAGCGCCCACCATTACGAGAATTCTTTGTTGACGACTTTGAAGAATTGTTAGAAGGTGAGAGAACTCGTTCCCACTTCTGCTCCTGTCAGATGTGCCCATGGTCCCATAAACGGCAGGGGTCTTTTTCTACCAGGCGATTTTATTTATTTATTTATTTTGAGAAGGTAGGATTTATCGAGAGGACAGAAAAGCTCCCACAGTGGGTGGGGACCCGAGGGGGTTGCCCTGCTTTTATTTTTAAAAGCTGTAAGCTTGGCATTCACTAGACGACGGGAGTCTAGCGAGAGAAGGTAGGTTCTGTTCCCAAACGGCCACATTGCAGGCACATCGCTGAAACAGGTTGTCACTCTCAGCAAGGTCTGCTTTTGTTCTCTGATTTTGCTTTTTTTAAGAACTTCGTGAGATTATAGAAATGCAGGTAAATTGCAGCAAACCTTAGCTGACAGCAAGGCAGTTCTCTCTGCACGGGCTCTTAAGACAGAGTCTCCTTTTCCCTCCAGTCCTTGCAAATGCAGGAGCTGGTATCCTTTCCCCTGAGTGCTTGGGGTCTTTTAACATAATCAACCTAATGTTGAAAGGGAGCACAAGAACCGCTTGTTGTATCAAACCCGAGCTCCTTATCTTTGTGTTCGTTAAGCTGCAGATGAGACACTGCTGATGTTCCGGCCAGGAGGTGGAAAATGTCAGTCATAAACTGCGAAAGGCAAACATTTTCCAGAAGTTGGAGAGATCATTTCATTTTCTCACCTAGCTAAATGATTGGGCAGATGGCATTTTATCATGATGCATTTATTTTAGTCTACTCAATAAAAAAAGAAAGGAAAACGGGCTCCTTCTGTTATTCAGGGCCATTGTCGTCAATTTAAACTTACAGCCCAATATTTAAGGGCAAAGCGTAATTTAGCAAGTTTGGAGTCCAGAATTACTAGTTTGTGTTGATAGTTTGAAATTCTGAACATAGCTGTTTCGATTCTAGGCTCTGGGCATGGTGCAGTACGCAGTTTTGCCTGTTGTCAGTTTACAGATGTACCCAGGCCCCCCGAGTTCTCTATCCCCATGCTGCCTTGGAAATTACAGGAGTTACATGTTTCACTAGCATCCACGGGGCTACTGTGGAGACCCTGACTCTCGAAAAGCCTGGTTTCTGCCGGTTAGCAAATGCACACCTGAAGCATGCGTCTCCCAGCTTCTTTAAAGATGATGAAAAAATAAGCAAGCTAACGAGGCTGTGTTTCTCTTGCCACCCTTTTGTGTCCAAACGTGTTCAGTGCAACAACCAGATCCAAACCAACCAAAGCCGGAGGGGGCCCAGATGCTGGCGATGCGAGGGGAGCCGCTGGGGGTGGTCACGAACTGGCCGCCATCGCTGGAGGCCGCGCTGCAGAGGTGGGGGACCATCTCGCCGAAGGCCCCCTGCCTGACCACCATGGACACGAATGGGAAGCCCCTGTACATCCTCACTTACGGTAACCCCGCAGGCTTATTCCCCTCTCCCTGCTGGTTCCTGTTCGCCGCCGCTGAGAATGTGCTGAGGGGAGCGTCTCTTGGGATGGCTGATTCGTGCTGGTGCTGCTTGATTGGGCGGGAACAGAGATAAGTGGAATCTGAAGAAGGGTTTCAGGAAGATTGTTTGGTTTCAACCTGAAAAGTTGTTATTTGTTAAATGTTTTTTGAGATAAAAGCAGAAATGGGTGCTGAAAGCGGGATCGATGTTAGATGCTACTTCCTGAATACATGTGTCATTTGAAATGAGTGCTTCCAGCAAGGATTGGTAGCTGGGAAATGTATATCTAGGCCGGGCACAGTGGCTCACACCTGGAACCTCTGCACTTTGGGACGCCAAGGAGGGAGGATTACTTGAGCCCAGGAGTTCGAGACCAGTCTGGGCAATATAGCAAGATCTTGTTTCTACAAACAAAAAAAATTGTTTTTAATTAGCCAGGTGTGGTGGTATGTACCTGTAGTCCCAGCTACTTGTGAGGCAGGGGCGGGAGGACCTCCTGAGCCCTGGAGGTCAAGGCTGCGGCGAGCTGTGATTGTGCCACTGCACGCCAGCCTGGGCCACAGAGCAATACCCCTACTCAAAAAATAAAAGAAGGTGTATCTAAATTCTTGGATGTTTGTCACTCAAAAGAAACTAAGTCTGTCTCCAGACTGCTTTTTCAGAAAGCCAGAGAAATAAGTTTTTCCTTAAGGCTTCATTCAGTACAATTGACAAGTCTGTAAACTTTTTGCACCTAACTATAGTGGAGAGATGCATTTCTGTTTGTCCCATGGATGTGGGGCTGTGGAGAAAGCAGACTGTCAGCTTTGCCGAGAAACTAGTTCAATGACTGAAAGACCAAAATGGTCCTTGTTATGTCTGCATGTGTGAGTTAGATGACCTTTAACTTTAGATTTTCTCTTGTGGCACAAACCCTTCTGATTGCAGATAGAGAAGAAATTGAGTTCTACCTTAGCTGTGGTGGTCAAGAGCCAGATGTTGTGTTAAATCATGGAGTCCAGCCTTTTGGTGGTGGGCCCCAAAAGGCTCCGGCTGTGGACCTGAGCATGTGACAGACAGAAACGGGGCTGGGTTTCACAGCCCCTGTGTTTCTATGGCTTCGGTGTGTAGCTTTAAGTGGATAATGTGTGTTTCCCATGATGAGGCATCAGCTGGATTTTTCTTTTTAATGTTCTCTTGGAAATAGGTTTTATTCCATCAGAAAGATGGAAGGCTTTTCCATGTGACTCTCATCTCTGGCCAGATTTAGCCTTGAAGCTAATTATGTACTTGGAATCACTGCTTCTTGACAGCTGATAGCTCCAGGGCTTTCCTGCCTATGTGTGGGGGTTTCTAGGAGCTGCCCGCATGGGCTTGAGCACAGACGTTCATTCTTAGAACCAGCAGACGTTCAGTAAGATGTGTTAGCATGCACTGTGTACTGGCACAGTACTATGCTGCTGGGGAATCAAGACACAGGAGACACGGTTCTCAGGGGCTTATGATCTAGATTAGAAGCATGGCCCCTCCTGCGGATAGAATGTTTCCCCACAGAGAAGTGCTGACTTCTTTCCCCTTCTTGCCAGGGTAAGATGAATTTGGGGCATAAAACAGACTGAATGTTATGTATGATAAGTTGGATTCATCAAAGCTTCATGCCTACAGTAGAGGCATTTCGCCTCCTTTTATTGTCTCCATTTTGTTGTATTTTAATTATCCATATTAGTTATATACCATGGGTCAGTCTTGGTTTTTACATGTTGAAGGAATGTAAGAAGACATTGCATTTCCAAATGTAAGATTGCAGCTTATCGGGTTATAAAATGAAAATGTGGGCTAGTGCAGTGAACACATTAGAAAATGCTGTCTGTGTAGAAACATTAAAAATACTGGGGTGCCAAGAAAAAGTATACACATTTTAAGAGATGTTATCTATGTATTACTCTTAGTTTACTGTAGTCAGAAGTATCTGGACGCTGATGGGTAACCACTTTGAGTGCCTCTTGTAATTGCAGAAGTCAAACGTGGCTTGTATTCGTCTTTTGTTATCAGTGTACATCGAGCATTACAATTTTAGTGCAGTTTTTTTCCTTTCTTAAAATGTGTGTTCATTTTTTGGCACCCTCTGTAGGGTGATTGGATGTTGCTGAGAAGCATCATAAAAAAGTCGGTTGAATGCGAATTGCTCTAATATGAGTAATTTGGAAGAATTGAAGGGGGGCTGTGTGCTGTTGAGAGTCTTGCCGTTTCCCTTGAGCCCCCACCTTCAGCTTTCTGGCAGGCCCCGGGGCAGCCGAATTCCCACCCAGGAAACTTAGGCTTTCTAGTAGAAAATATAGATGGCTCACGAAAGTTGTGAATAGCAATCAAAGCATATTAAAGAGTACCTGTGGAATTTTGTAATCTTAATAGAAACAAGCCATGCTGTGCAGTTCATTTCCCTTTATTGTGTCCTACCTGGCAGAAACTTTCTGATGTCTTCCTCTACCTCCTCTCTGGTTTTAGGGAAATGTCTGCAAATTCATTTTGCTTTGTTGCGATGTGCTGTTTTTTCCTACCGAGCACATGCTCACGTTGATCTTTTTCTTGTTTTTGTTTTTTTTCATTTACGGCTTCGCCTTGCCTCCATCAGGTGCCTGAGCTGGAAATGTGTCGAGCAGCCTTTGTGTGACCTTTGTGCGTTGTGTGTGCATCTATCACATGCACACCCATCTCTGGGTTCTGTGGCTGCTGTGCGCTGTGGAGCTCTGGGTAGAGCCCTTCGCTGCCGTGGCCTTCCGCCTCAGCCGTTGTGCTCTCCGCGCGGATGCCTACTCCTTGTCCAGAGCCATGTGGAGTTAAAGCGGACGCGTCACGCTCACATCTCCTCAGTGCATCCACCAAGGATCGCTGTGTCTTCTCTAATTTATATCAGCAGCTTAGCTCATTCCTTCTTTCCTTTTCTCTTAAAAAGGTGACGTTTAAAAATATCAAGCATATTTCAAGATTTTGGCAAAAGTTTGTTTTGCCCTTTTCAAACTCTATCATAAACTGTTCTTGGTATGACTTTATGTTGATAATGACATTAAGATGATAGACTGAGAATGAAGTTGGAACTTTAACAAACTATAGTGATTCTAATGTTGCTAATTGATTGTGACTAAGTTGTTCATTTACAACACATTGTTTTTTTCTGCTACAATTTATTGTAAGTGTTTGACTGTAATAGTTTTCTAATATTGTTCATGTGAAAGAGATCTGAAAGCACAAAATATTTGTGTTTTTTTTTTTTTTTAAGGAAAAAAATACTCCCTGAGCTATTTCTAATAGGTGATACTATTTTTAGGGGGAAAAATTCCCCAAATAACATACCGAGTGATTGTAAAGCAGCCAGTCTTGCAGACTGACTAGTGCTAAGAACGGGGTGTTAAAGAAGGTGAAGGAGGGACAACGTGAATGGAAGCATACCTCAGATGAGTGTTCCTCGGAGGATATGCTGACATGTGTGCCATGACTTTATACTTTGTTGTACCTTGCCCGTGGCATTAACCAAACCAAGAAACATTTGTTGAACACATACTACGACACAGGAACTGTCCTAGGAATTAGAGAAGTCAAAGATAAAATGATCTCCTTGTGCTCTAATTATTAAGGGGGACGAGCCGATGAACCTTTGATGGTAACTAGTCACACTAAGGGGTAGCTGCGACTCCAGTGTGAAATAAGACACATTCAGGATGGTTATTCAAAGCATATTGTGAGCCAAAGGAAATTTGACTTGGTTTTTACATCGAAAAGAAAAATGTTAAAACAGCAATTGGATTAAAACACAAAATAGTTAAAATTGCTCTTGACTTTATTGTACCATTATTGTATTTACATACCTTCTCATACCTAGGCTACTGAAAAGCTCTTAATTAGCAGCTGAAGTGTCCGAGACCAGGTTGCAAAAGTTCTTTGTGTATTCAGGAATCCATTTTAGGTGTTGTTTTGTTTGTTTGTTTATTGAGACAGAGTCTCACTCAGTTGCCCAGGCTGGAGTACAATGGCACAATCACGGTTCACTGCAGCCTTGACCTCCTAGGCTCAGGTGATCCTTCTGCCTCAGCCTCCCAAGTAGCAGAGACTACAGGTGTGCGCCACCATGCCTAGCTAGTTTAAAAAAATTTTTTTTTGTAAAAATGAGGTCTTACTATGTTGCCCAAGTTGGTCTCAGACTCCTGGGCTCAAGCAGTCCTCTCACCTCGGCCTCCCAAAGTGCTGGGATTACAGGCGTGAGCCACCACACCTGTGTCATTGGTTTCCCCTCTCAGACTGTTCACCACCACCAGCTAATGCGGAGGAAACATCTGGTGTAGATGAGACAGGGATTTGAAATATGCAAACTCTTTGGAGTCAGTCACTTCTTCTAAAGTTTTTTACTTTCTTTTTAAAAATCCTGCTTTGTGGTAATTAGATTTTCTAGAGTTCCAAATTTCTAAGTAACTCAAAAAGTGTACCGTTATCTGTATCCTAAGTCCATGCATTCATCACCTCAAACCCTGAGGTTAGGAAAATGTGGAGTTGGGAAACTGAGGGCCTGGGGAGGAGCAGGGATCGGGTTTCTGAGGGGGCCTCAACAAGGCCGTGTGTGGGCCCGGCTCATTGCAGTCTTGTGGGACGTGGGCCACCCGTGCAGGAGATCCGTTGTCACTGAGCGCAGCTCCTTGGCAGTGGTGCTGTTGCTGTGGCCCTGGTGCTTTGCTCGCTACGACCTTCCCGCACTTTCGGAGCTGATGATCAGCATCTCCTGTGGCTTTGCCCTCGTTTCATGATCTCATTCCAGGGTGGAGGCGGCTCCAACTGTAGGAGTTAGCCCTGCTGGGCCGTGTTTCCCTTTCAATTCGGGGACTCAGAAGAAGTTGAAGCTTTGGGTAAACTTGATCTACTGGGAGAGGATTTCTCAAGACCCCGCTCCTCCGCCATGGCTGTGTTGTTTAGCTGAACTGATGACAGCCCATGACCCCACGTGGGCCGCCGGCTCCCTCCTCACAGGCAAACCGGGAGACAGGCCTGGGTGTTGTTTTTGCATTTTCCTTGTTTCTGGCTCCTGAGCTCTGTTTTTAGGAACCTCTGCTGCCTTTCTGCTTTCACGTCGGTTTTCATTCTTGCCCACTGCTTCCCTTTCTCTTACGGTTGAGCTACCTGCACTCGTATGCGGGAAGCAAAATGGTGCCTTGGCTAGACTTGGGTTTGGAGAAGTTTAACTCTAGTTTAAAGCGCACATCTGTGCAGAACTGAAAATGCGTGTGTGAAGAAGTCCGGTTACTTGTGTCTCTGTGATTTGCATTGACAGGCAAACTGTGGACGAGAAGTATGAAGGTTGCTTACAACATTCTGCATAAGTTGGGAACAAAGCAAGAACCTATGGTGCGGCCTGGAGACCGGGTAAGTGCAGTCCAAGTGGCTGGAGCTGCAAAACGCGTGCTCATGTGGAGAAGACACCTGCTGCTTTAAAACTCTGGAGCCTCCCTTTCCCGCCCTTCTCTCCTCTTCCCCTCCCCTTCCTTCCCCAGCCTCCTCCCCCAGCTGCAGAGGGCTTTCTGCACGTTTATTCCGAACCAAGAGCTGATGCGTGCAGTGCAACCTTCAGTCTCCATGAGCACGTTGCAGTGTTTCTCTGGTCTTAGTGTAAGGTGCTAGGGTGTGGAGAGGCTGAGGGCCCATCGAGGAAGGAACCTGGCTGGTGAGTGGCCTACAGCCCTCACATCCATTCTGTCAGCCTCCACAGCCTGTGTTCTCAGCCTTTGTCACGCACTGGCCCGTGGTCTGAAGCACACTCGTGTGGTCTACCTGGGCAGGTAGGACGGTTGTATTTAAATTGTTTTTATCCTAGTCAGTGCAGTAGACAATTTGGTAGCAGACTGTTCTACCATTTCTTCCCCAGTGTTAAATTTCCTGATATAGGCTACTGCCTTCCACTGGAAAGCAGATTTTTATTTTACTCCTTTTTTTTTTTGAGTCAGAGTCTCACTCTGTTGCCTAGGCTGGAGTACAGTGGCATGCTCACCTTTTGGGCTCAGGCGATCCTTCCACCTCAGCCTTCCAAGTTGCTGGAACTACAGGCATGCGCTACCACACCCTGCTTAATTTTTGATTATTGTAGAGACGAGGTCTCACCAAGTTGTCTAGGCTGGTCTCGAACCCCTGAGCTCAGGCAGTCCTCTTGCTTTGGCCTCCCAAAGTGCTGAGATGACAGGTTTGAGTCACTGTGCCTGGCCTTTATTTATTCTTAACTGCTTCCTGGCAAGTTACAGAGAACAGATGTTAGTATTTCCATTTTTGTGTTCTACCCTGAGCAGGTAATAATCTTGTCCAAACTTTACACCCCAATTTAGTTGTGGAGCTTGGTGTAGAACCCAGTTTTCTTGCTTTCAGATACAGTGCCCTTTTTACTGCATGCTGTACGCCCTAGATGACCCAAGACTAGGTTACCCCACTCAAAGGACTCCAAATGAATTACATTAAAACATCATTCAGAGCTCCATAACCTGACAAGAACAGGGACTTTGATTACTTAGGAGATACTAGAAAGGCACAGGCCTGCTATGGAGTATTTAAAAGATTGCTGTAGCTTCAGGAGACTTTGGTGGGCCGTGATTCTTTTCTATTTTTTATCAAACAACTTCAGCCTCTAACTTTTAAAAGTAAGTTGTAGGTGTCATACTTCCTGATTATAAAATTTACTACAAAGCTATCGTATCACAGCTGTGTGGTTTCAGCAAAAAAGGCAGACGTACAGACCAAAGGAACAAATAGAGAGCCCCAATACAACTTCACGTATATGGTCAAATGGTTTTCAGCAGGGTGCCAAGATATTCAGTGGAGAAAGGACAGATTTGTCAACAAACAGTGCTGGGAAAACTGGACATCCACATGCAAGAGAATGACACTGGACCTTACCTAACACCCTATACCAAAAATTAACTCAACATGAACCAAATACCCAATGTAAAAGCTAAAAACCTTAGAAGAAAACATAGAGAAGATGTTTCATGATGCTGGATTTGGTGATGATTTCTTGACTATGACACCAAAAGCACAGGACAGACAACAAAAATAAATTGGACTTCATCGCAATCAAACATGTTTTACATCAAAGGGCACTATCAAGAATGAAAAGCAACCTACAGAATAGGACAAAATATCTGCAAATCATATATTTGATAACAGATTAATATCCAGAATATATAAAGAATTCTTACAACTCAACATCACCACCAAAGGGAAAGAAAAAAAAAGATTGGAAAATGGGCAAAGGATTTGAATAGACACTTCTCCAACGAAGATTTATTTGCAAATGGCCAATAAACATGT
>CAUYQG010208027.1:0-51542 GCA_963574415.1 Tarsius wallacei
CGGGCAACTTGGTGACACCTCATCTCTACAATAAATCAAAAAATTAGCCGGGCGTAGTAGCACATGCCTGTAGTTCCGGCTACTTGGAAGGGTGAGTGGAAGGATCGCCGGAGCCCAGCAGGTCGAGGCTGCGGTGGCCGGGAGCAGCCACTGCACTCCAGTCTGGGCAACAGAGTGAGACTCCAAATCGGAAAAAAAAAAAAAAAAAAAAAAAATTTTTGTACAGATGGGGGTCTTACTGTGTTGCCCAGGTTGGTCTAGAACCCCTGGCCTCAAAGAATTCTCCAGCCTCTGCCTCCCAAAGTGATGGGAATACAGGTGTGAGCTACTGTGCCTGGCCTCAATGTCTTTCTTTATTTCATTTTATACTTAATAAAATTACTTTAGGTAATAAAAATGCCATCTTCTCAGTACATAAAATGTATCAGGTATAAATAAAGTAAAAATAATTCCAATCTCATCATCTAAAAATAACAGCTATGAATAGTTAGGTGAATATCATTCTAGATATTTCTTTTCTTTTTTTTTAAGTCAGAGTCTCACTCTGAACCCAGGCTAAAGTGCAGTGGCACGCTGATGGCCACCACAGCCTCGACCCGCTAGGTTCAGGAGATCCTTCCACCTCAGTCTTCCAAGTAGCTGGGACCACAGGTACACACCACCACATCTGGTTAATTTTTTGATTTATTGTAGAGATGAGGTCTTGCCAAGTTGCCCAGGGTGGTCCCAAACCCATGGGCTCAGGCAATTCTCTCACCTCGGCCTCCTATAGGTGTGAGCCATCGCACCCAGCCCAGATATTTCTTAATGCATTTATACCTATTAAGAAACATAGAGAGCCGGGCTCAGTGGCTCAGCCTGTAATCCCGCGCTTTGGGAGGCTGAGGTGAGTGGATTGCCTGAGCCCGCGGGTTCGAGACCCGCCTGGGCAACTTGGCAAGACCTCATCTCTACAATAAATCAAAATATTAGCCGGGCGTGGTAGTGCGCGCCTGTAGTTCCAGCTACCTGGAAGGCTGAGGCGGAAGGATCGCCAGAGTCCAGCAGGTCGAGGCTGCGGTGGCCGGGAGCGGCCACTTCACTCCAGTCTGGGCAACAGAGTGAGACTCCGACTCAAAAAAACAAAAAAAAGAAACATAGAGGCCGGGCTCAGTGGCTCAGCCTGAATCCCAACACTTTGGGAGGCCGAGACGAGTGGACTGCCTGAGTCCATGGGTTCTAGACCAGCCCGGGCAACTTGGTGACACCTCATCTCTACAATAAATCAAAAAATTAGCCGGGCGTAGTAGCACATGCCTGTAGTTCCGGCTACTTGGAAGGGTGAGTGGAAGGATCGCCGGAGCCCAGCAGGTCGAGGCTGGGCCAGTCTAGGTGACAGAGTGAGACTCCAACTCAAAAAAAAAAAAAAAAAAAAGATATGTAATTTTACATAAGTGGGATATGCTGTTCCATGCTCTGCCTTTTTTTCCTCAATATAGTCAGTGACTATAAATCTTCGGAACATCTACTCTAGCTCTTAGATGACTGCACAGCATTCCATTGCATGGACAAACCATAATTTGTTTAGCCATTCTCTTACCAATGGGCATTTCAGATTCTGTCCAATATTTCCCAATTATTATCATTATAAAATTAGTCATGTTCATACATCTTTGCATGCTCATCCTGTTGTATCTCTGTGTACTATGTTATACACTTAGACACACATACACAAAGATAAATTCCTAAGAGCAGAATTATGACATAAAAGGCATGTATATTTTACACCTTAATACATATTGCCATAAAAATCCTTCCTCTGAAGAGGCCAAACTACTTCACACAACAGTCAACAGGGCCTTTCTCCTCAGACTCTGCTGGACTTCCCGCAGTCTGCTCTCCCTCCCCTCATCAGCTTCAGCTCCTCCATGTCCACTGTGGAAAGACAGCAGGACACAGCTGAGATTCATCAGCTTCCTTCACCTCCTCTCCCATGGTTACACTGCTTAAACCTCAAGCACTTCTTCTTTAGGATTCTCCCCCCCCCAACCTTTTTTTTCTTTTTATCTCCAATACGTCTGACTCACAATTCAATTTGCCTGAAATGAAATTCTCACAGTTGCCAAAAAAGGTAGGCAGAAGTAAAATTACCTTAAATTATTCTTGAAGGGAAATGGAATGTGAGTGAGAAAGACAGACAGAGACGGAGAGTACATGAGCACAACCATACACCAGCATTCAGGCAAGTAAGCAAACAGGAATAAAATCACTATCTTGGTCTGTCATGTAAAGAAAACTGACATTTAGGGAGAAATTACTCTTTAGACCTACCTTATAACTTTTATGCACAAATGGTTCCATAGGAGGTTGCTATCTGAAGGCCATTCTTTCAGTTATGAAACTGAGTACTTATAATATATAGGCACTGTATTGCAGGTTTTTGGAAGACAAAAGATAAAGAAGGTAAGATCCCTGCGTATAAGCTCACATTCCAGCAGGGCAACTATCAGGAGAAATCACATAGAAGAGCCTAGTGAAAGTCTGAGAAAATCAGAGAGACATGAAACAATCCAGAGGAGACTAGCTCATACATGGAGAAAATATGCCCTCTTACTTGCCTTCCTCATTCTTTCCCATACTCATTGGGATCTTGCTTAGTGGCTTCACGAGCTAAAACAGGGATTTCAATAAAGTGAAGGTTGGAACTGACAGACTAGGAGACTAGGAGACTACAGACTAGGAGAGAGTTCCTGGGGCCCCAGGTTAAGGATTTTGCACTAGTCCGGGATTTCCTGCCAGTGCTAAAGGCTCTCTCATTACCTTCTCTCTTGGTTCCAAGAGACTGATCTGTCTTTTCCCCTTTCCAGAGTCACTACTTATGGTTTCTACCTGTCCCTTAAGCCATGATGAAAGAGAACAAATCTTAACAGCTTCTCAATTCAGTATATTTTAATGAGCTTAACTTTGAGCCACTTGTGCTTATAAAAACACATAAGGCAAAGTTCCTGGTCAGCAAAAATTAACAGTCTGTTCAAGGGTAAAAATGGTGAAAGGAGCTAGGTAACGAAAGTATATAGGCTATACTGTGGTTAAAATCACAATGAGTTACAGCATCATGAGAGAAACTTCGTGCCCTTCTAAAGAGATTTAAAAAAAGTCTTCCTATATTTCAGGAGGGAAAAATGCACAGAGATAGCTGATGATAAATCCTGGTATATAAAGACTTGCAGCACCGGGCTCGGTGGTTCAGCCTGTAATCCCGTGCCTTGGGAGGCTGAGGTGAGTGGATTGCCTGAGCCCACAGGTTCAAGAGCCACCTGGGCAACTTGGCGAGACCTCATCTCTACAATAAATCAAAAAATCAGCTGGGTGTGTTGGCACGCACCTGTAGTTCCAGCTACTTGGAAGGCTGAGGCGGAAGGATCGCCGGAGCCCAGCAGGTCGAGGCTGCGGTGGCCGGGAGCGGCCACTGCACTCCAATCTGGGTGACGGACGGAGTGAGACTCCAACTCAAAAAAAAAAAAAAAAAAGATTTGCAATGAACTGATTTACATCAATCTAGAGGTGAAGAGGGGGAAGAGAGAGAGGGGTCTTCATGAATATAACCTTCATTTTCAATCCTGGGAGTGGGAAGTAGATGATAGGAAAACCTGTCTGCAACTTAAAACTAGCTATGGATACTCCAGAAAGGGGTGGTCCTCTCCCCATCATTAAAATCTCTTCTGAAGACAGTTTCTATTCCTCTCCTAATCAGAAGATCCATCTCTCAGTTGTTGCAGCACTTTGGGGTATAGTGGGATGGATTAAAGGAACCAATAACATGATCTGATTTCCCTATAGCACCTTTCTCAAGATTGTCTAAACCACCATTTGTCAAAATCCTAAGTGATAAAAAAAAAAAAGGTTAATGTTATTTCTGTATTCTCCAAAGAGGTTCTGTATATCTACATATAGCATACGTATAAAAAATATACACTCATATACATACACAGATCCTTCTCGCTATTACCTGAAGTGCACAAAAATGAAGTCTAAAAGCCATTATTTCTTGTGAAAAAGGAAACAAAAATAAATTAATTAGTAAACAAAGGTTGGACAGGAGCCCAGACCTTAAGAGATGTAAATTGCCTCTCCTTTCCCAAGGCTGCACTCTGTTGACTTCCATTCTTCCATGCAACCAATCCAAAAACACTTGCTGTTTCACCTTCCCCTTCCACACTTCTCACTTCAAATCTTCATGTGCCTCCTTATTCATCTCTAACACTGAAATACTGAAGTCTATCCACCTACCAACCTTTCTAAAAACATCTTCCTCTTCAATTCTAACACACATTAATTATACTTGTCCTGTCTCACCTGAATTTTGCACACTTTCTATGGAGAGAACATGCCATGCAGTACAGAGGAATGAGCTTCTTTTCATTAAAAATGTATTTTATTTTATTTCATTTCTTTTTTTGAGTTGGAGTCTCACTCTGTCGCCCAGACTGGAGTGCAGTGGCCGCTCCCGGCCACCGCAGCCTCGACCTGCTGGGCTCCGGTGATCCTTCCACCTCAGCCTTCCAAGGAACTGGAACTACAGGCGCGCGCTACCAGGCCCGGCTAATTTTTTAATTTATTATAGAGATGAGGTCTCGCCAAGTCTCGAACCCAAGGGCACAGGCAATTCACTCACCTCAGCCTCCCAAGGCGCGGGATTACAGGCTGAACCACCGAGCCCGGCTTCATTTCATTTCATTTCGCTATGTTGCCCAGGCTAGTCTTGAACTCCCACGCTCAGCCTCTCAAAGTGCCCGGATTATAGGCATGAGCAACCATGCCCAGCCAGGAACGAGCCTTTTTTTTTTTCTCCCTCTTCCTCCCCAAGAACCTCCCCGCAAGCCTTTTGTTGTTGTTGAACAGTCACATTCAAATGCATACTCTGCCTCTTACCATCTGTGTGACTTCAGTCATATTACTTAACCTCTCTGGCCTCACTTTCCCGTCTCAAACAGGGAATAATAATTCCTAACTCACAGGGTTTTAAAAGGTGGCTAGAGTATTTAAGGCGCTTAACAGAGTATCAGGTGCTTAACAGGCACTTAATAAATAGCAGCTATCACAATGAAAATATTTACCTCACAGGACTGTTCCTACATGCCCGACACTTAAGTAGCTCGTCAGTCTGTTAATTTTCCTCTTCCCCTGTCCTTGAAAGAACTTTCTAGTTCTTTCCAACAAAGATTCAGAACCTAGTTCAACAAAGATGTCCCCAGTTCAGCTGCAAAAGTATCTGTGCATTTACTAAAATCTCAACATTCACCCAGGATGGTGCCTATTTAAAACCACCCGGACATAATTTCTTCTCTTCTTAAAGACACTGGAAGAGAATAATCACATTTTGAAAGTTCCCCAGAAGGCACAGAGACAGAGCTCCCCCAGAGTATCTCTAGAGAAAGAAACTGGGAGTCCAGATGCATTTCTGAGTTACCACTCTCGCACGGCGGCCAGACTAAAGGCTTGTTACACTAACGATACGACCGAAGTGGGGCAGAAAACATCAGACAGTGGCCCGTAAATCTCAAGGAGTCACTGCGAATAGATGGCACGCGGTGACGTGGTCCAGGCGAGTGATGCGTGAACAAATGTGTGTTCCTGCGGCGCGGAAACGTGTCACCGTGTGAGCCTGCGTGTGTCCGTAGGGCTGAAAGAACGTTCGTGTGCGCCGGGAAGCCTGAGCGCGGGTGTGCATCCCTTTGAACCCCGCTGCGTAGCGAGCGGACAACCGCGCGAACCCTGGCGGAGCTGTCCTCGGGGCGCTTACCTCTGCGGATGAGCAGGTGGGCGCCGCCGGGCGCCGCCATGTTGGCGCCGGTCACGTGGCCACGAGCACTCGCTCACCGCCCCGCCCGCCGGAGCCGTCCCGTGGCTGCCCTGCTGAAGACTGGAGGCGCCGAGGCCGCCCGAGGGGAGCGCGCGTGCGCGCGGGGGGCTGACTGCGGGAGCCCTGGCGCGGGAGCGGCTCGGGCGCCCGAGCAAGCCGCGGAACCCGTGGTCGGTCGAGCCGGCTCCGGCCGCGAGAGGCGGGCTCCAGCCGCGGCTCGCGCGCTCGCTCTGAGTCCTGGCGCCCAGGTGGGATGGAAGAAGCCTGTCAGGTAAGCGTGGCATCCAATATTTATAGCATCAACATTTTGGTGCATGGAAACGTGAAGTTGGGCGGAAAAAAATCAAGCACAATCTAGTGTTCAACATAGCACTTTGCATCGCCTGCCACTCTGTTACAAATTTCCCTGGATTCCGCTGAAAGGTAAAATTTGATTCAAAGTCACCAGCTGCCCCTTTGCTGTCCCCAAATCTACATTACTCAGCAGAGACTCCAGACAAGACAGGATCTGTGTGCCGCTGCAAAATCTATTCTAGGTACCTCAGTGGGTATGTTCAGGGGACTTTTCTTTCCCCAAGGACGCCTTCCGCTTGGCAGTATTAACTGGAGTCTTCATCCTAAATTTGACGTTTAAGAATAAAAGGATGACGTCTGCCAGTTGCACTGCCAAGAGATGAAGCCTACAGAAGGCCAATTATGAGTCAAGTGAGGGAGCTGATGTATCCCTATCGATGACGGTGCCCATTTTTACCAAACTCACGGCTTCTCTTAGCTGTGTTCTGGGAAGATTCCATTCTGTCACGGACCAGGTGTTATTCACCCTGGTAGCCTCCTGCACAGAACCCAATACCCAAGGAATGTCAGGTGGAGAAAATGAACTTTCCGTGGCATCAAACTGAGAATGTAACCGTTGCGGACTTTAATTGCAGTAAAAATTGATAAGGATCCATGAAGAATGTGTGTGATGTCTTCTAATTAATTTTTAAGAATTACATACTCAGCCGGGCTCGGTGGCTTAGCCTGTAATCCCGCGCCTTGGGAGGCTGAGGTGAGTGGATTGCCTGAGCCCGCGGGTTCGAGACCCGCCTGGGCAAGCGCGACCTCATCTCTACAATAAATCTAAAAATTAGCCGGGCATGGTAGCGCGTGCCTGTAGTTCCAGCTACTTGGAAGGCTGAGTGGAAGGATCGCCGGAGCCCAGCAGGTCGAGGCTGCGGTGGCCGGGAGCGGCCACTGCACTCCAGTCTGGGCGACAGAGTGATACTCCAACTCAAAAAAAAAAAAAAAAAAAAAGAATTACATACTCAGTGAAAAATCTAGACAGTTCAGAAATGAGTAAAGGAAAAACATGCAAGCTCCTTCCTCACCCTCTCTACACACTACAGTCCCACTCACTCCCCAATTAACCACTGTGTGCTTCATTCCAAACCTCTGCCTGTACAGGCAAATAGGCGTATTTTTTGTTTTATTTTGTTTTTTTGTTTTGAGTTGGAGTCTCACTGTGTCGCCCAGACTGGAGTGCAGTGGCACGCTCACAGCCTCCGCATCCTCGACCTGCTGGTCTTAGGAGATCCTTCCGCTTCAGCCTTCCGAAGTAGCTGAAACTACAGACGCAGCCACCACTCCCGGCAATAGGTGTATTTTAAATGGAATAATATATCTACTGTTACGACTTGCTTTTCCCATTCATGATAAACACCACATCTCAGAACACTTAGCTCAAACTCATTCTTTTTAACCTCTCCATAAGCCTGATATTTTTACTTTTAAAGAGAATGAATTTGGGCATTTCATTAGAGAACACATGCTGTAATTCTTGGAGACCTGGTTTTGGATGCTTTGGGGTCACCTTAAAGATAAAGAGAAATAATGCTTTCCACTGAGGTAAATAAGATGTACAAGGATGAGAATGAGATGCACTTCTAAGGGGTTCCTTCAAGCCCTACCTTTTACAAACTCAGATCAATTCCAGGGAGAGGGTTTTTGAATGTGGTAAATCTCTCTTTTGTGTAAGTGAAGCCAGAAACTGAGTGCAGCAAAGGAGCCTGAGAGTTGGCTGGGCACAGAGTCTCAGGAAGTGTGCAAAAAAAAAAGAAACCTAGACGTCCCTAGCAAATTCCATAAGGCATTAAGCCCAGTTTCAGATGCATCTGAAATAGAACACTTGTTCATGTGATTCAGCTCAGCCAACCCTTGAAAAATAAATGCATGATCTATTCCCTACAACTAGAAGGAAACAGAAACACTATAAGGACCCAGGAAGCACCAGCATGGTGCATCCAGTGAGGAAATCTCCAGTAAATTCTGCACGGAATATAGGTATCTGGGATAAGCTAGAAATGAAGCAAATGAGAACTGCACAGGTGATAGCTCATTCACTGATCCTTGATTCTCTCATGCACATTTTTCTGACATTAGAAGAATTGAAAACTGCCAGCATGTATCCTCCAAAACCCTTAATTAATGCAATATATATGCATACTGACCAGCAAGATAAAGGGCTAGACCATGGACATCCAAGATCTCTTGCAATTTTAACATTCTGTGATCCTGCGCATTCAGAATATTAGAATGCTTTTATTTAGATGAGTAACCACTACTAAGTCACTTCTCTACTCCATTTGTGTCCATGCTCCCACCTGTGAAATGAAGGTTAATTATATTGTGGCACTTCACTAACTTGAATTCTCACCATTATTCACATTTTGTACCTGGGATTCTTGAATAAAAAGTTGAATAATATTTCAAAACCAGGGTTCAAGAAATAAAAGATAGCATCTTAATACCTTCAGTTTCTCTGTTTAAAAATTCATTCTTGAATGTTAAAATATTTTTATTAATTGTGATTGTTTTATAGATCTTTTACCTTGAGTATGAAAAGAGCATGTCTCATTAGCATCTTTTTAAATCAGCTCACCTCATACTTTGATCATTAGCATCTTTTAAAATCTTTTAATCTTCATTTATAAAAGAAATAAATCAGAAATAAATTCTGATACGCATATTTTTGAAAAGCCAGTTTTTTTCTCCTCCTTCTACTTAATATATCATATAGTTTTCTGAAGTTGTATATAGTTTGTACTATTATAATAATTATTTTATACCATAGAAGTTTTTCTAAAGTTGTATATAATAATAAAATTTAAATTATACGGGTTTCTGTAATGTATGTATTGAATTTTTAATTCAATATTCACTTGTTTAATGCTGTAAGGGATTATGTGACATGAAGTAAATCCTTTTAAAATAAATTTGTCTTGTAATATATCATCCTGTAACTTGTCTCACAAGTTCAGATTTTTATATACTTACTAGGATTACTTATAATGCAGAATACTTAAAAAACGTAGACTATAAAAGAGGACCTAATGTGTTTCCATATTTCTAGTAAAAAATTGTTATATATGAACACGTCGAATTAACTGAAATAATGTGACATTTCCTACTGGGCACAAAACAGGTTCTACGATCTGCTGGGGGAAACTCACGCCCTGGGATCTGCCCAGCTTCAGTGTGGTTGTCATCTAGACCCATGTGCCTTCATTCTCTCTTCCTGACCCTGCTTCTCCATTTTGCCTTCTGAATCAGAAAAATTCGCTTTTTAATTGGACTTCACGATAATTTTTTGGCATTTTACTCTATGACTGGAGAAGAATATTTCCAATCCCTGCCCTAAATTAGTTTGTCTAATTTTAGTATATGGAAATACTTTTATTTATTTACATATTTTAAGTCAAATGAGCATTCTTTTCAGAAACTAGGAGTCCTGCATAACCATAATTGGCACATACAAGGGAGACCTGTCTTAGTAGCTGATTATACTTCTCTAAAGTTACGGGCCAGCTTTGAGTGATTACATGTTCAGGCACATAGTTTCTAGGGCACTCTCTTAGCCAGCATCTTGGCAGAATGTCATGTTTCCTATACCAATCGTTTGAGACAATCATGGATACGTTCCTGAGTAATCTAGGGGTACTCTTAGAGAAAATGTGTAAATACCTCATGTTTTGTAAGGAAAAGTAATGCCATATGTGAGATGGTTGTGAAAAATCAAGTGGATCTCTCTTTGCTGTTTGTGCCCTGTTTCCTTGATCTGTAACAGTGCCAAGAGGGAGCCAGGCTGAGAAGAAGAGGACTTTAGTTGTATGTGATCCTCTCCCACCACTTCCCATTCTTGATTTGTCTAATGACACTTTCTCAGTCTTAGAATTCCTATGCAAATGAAGCTTTTTTTGGAGTCAGAATCTCACTCTGTCACCCAGGCTGGAGTGCAGAAGCACGCTCACGGCCACAGCAGCCTTGTCCTGCTGGGCTCAGGCGATCCTTCCACCTCAGCCTTCCAAGTAGCTGGAACCACAGGTGCACACCACCACGCCCAGGTAATTTTTTGATTTATTGTAGAGATGAGGTCTCGCCAAGTTGCCCAGGTTGGTCTCAAACCTCTGGACTCAGACAATCCTCTCGCCTCCGCCTCCCAAAGTGCTGGGATTACAAGTGTGAGCCACTGCGCCTGGCATGCCAATGAAGTTTTAAGTCTTACATAATGAGATTGTCCTCCCTGAGCCCCTCCCACACTGAAGTTCTGAAGATTTCAGGGATCTACAGCCAAGTGTATAGCATAATCCATACAGGCTCAGCAATTGCTGTAGATCCCTGAGCCTTCACACCTGGTCTCTCTTCTTTCTTTCATTTTTTGCTACTCTTCTACAAGATTACTCATTTTCCTGTGGCTTTTCTCTCCTTTCCCTCCTGAAGTGACAGTACTGGTTATCTTCTCATATTTTTTCCATTTTTGCTTATTCTTTTGCTAGATGTATGGTTCTGTTCACTGTTAAATTCTTAGCGTTTTTAGTTTAAGATACATATACGGCCATGTAAGACCATGTAAGGCCAGTTCTAATGGAGAGCATTGGCCATTCATATCAGAAGTTGAAAATTTTTGTGATTTTGATATTTCCTATCTACAAGCCTGAAATGGCATCCTTGGTAAGTTAGCAGTTACACAAAGTAGACTGCAATAAGAATCTCTGGAGATTATGAAATAAGAAGGAATTTAATAATAGAAAAATCAAACTAGCTGTATGTCCCTTTCTCCCTTCCCACTCTCCACCTCCACTCCCCAAACTGGCTGAGAAGCTAGCAGTAGTACATTTTTTAACTTCTGCTTGCTTCTTGCTCCACACATTCTATATTCAAGACTGAAACTGTGAAACAAACAAGAGGGCAGATGCTGCCACGACCTCTCTTCCCATTGAGCTGAGCTCCTCTGTGTCCACCCCATCCACTTTAACCCAGAGAATAACCTGTCTGGAGTGCATTCTCCTCATCTAAGCACGCACAAACATCACTGCATTTTCTTTTGCTTGATAAAGGAGAAAGGAAGAAAGCAGCAGCTGCTCTAGGGCGCAGACAGCAAACAAGCCTCTCTGTGGTGGCCCTGCCACCTTCACAAAAGGGGATTTCAGGGAGCCTGGCAAACAAACACGTACAGCTGAAGACTTCTGTACAGATTCACCTGCCAAAATTATTAGTCAAACATTTAAAGAACTGTCCAGGTGAACCGAGAGTCTAACCAAAGCACATTTTCCAACCAGTCTTTTATTAGGGTAGAGAGAGAATACAGTTGAAGAACTGGAAATGGCTTCAAAGATCACCTAAGCCAACCCTAACCCTAGCCCTTCTAATTTTAAGATAAAGATAGGCCCAGAAAGGTGGTAGGAGAGAAGATTCATTCCTTTTCCAACCTGTGTATATATTATGCTGCAGGTTTTTAAAAATAAATTTTTTCTACAGTACGTTTATATGACACTCTTTCAGTATCTTATATACAATAGTTGGTCAGATATTCATAGGTGAAGACACTATACTTTTTACTTCATTTTATTTCTCCACAGGGTTAATGGAAAACCCAAAAAATTATGACGTACATTTTCAGAGCTTTGGTTGTATATCTAGTCTCTGTTGACTTAAAGAACGAGTATGTCAAAGATGGAGACAGTTTGCTTTGGTCACAAAACTTTTCCACATTAGTCTTTTACCAAATAAATTGCATGGTAAATTATGATTCCTCTGAGAATCAGTTTCCAAAGAAAAGAATGGGATCTTTCTCTTTTAAAAATTGTTTTTAAAGAAAGCTCTTCACTATTATTTCTTTTGGTGAATTCTGCTTTGTCAAAGTAAGGTGGAACACAATCTCAGGTTTAAAGGTGCTACTTGTCTGCTTTAGATAGACTTTTGTTTTAAAATTTCCTTGACTTATAGTTCTATCTTATCTGACATTTATATGTAGTTTCACTTGCTGAACAGTATACTTGTAGTAATATTAAACACATTTTATATCTAAGTAACTGTTTTTTAAAAACTATACAACACAGTTTTACAATGAAAAGCAATAGTCTTTCATCCTACCGTTTCCCAGTCTGACCCCGAACTGTTTTTGTTTCTAGTTACTGCTTGAAGGCATGCCAACTATAGTTTATTATATTCTGATTCTGGCTTTCTCATACAGACTTTTTTTCTGGAGTTTGTAACCTCCTGTTCTACTTTGGACCAGTTACTTTCTTAGACATGTTATTCAGTTGCCATTCTGATTTTAATACAAATCGAAGTCAGATTAGTTTTACTATTCCTTGTGCTCCCCATCTTACATGCTCTTTGATTTCACCTTCATGTTTCTGAAATAGATCCACGAGTAACTTTATTAGAAAGAGTGTGAATTTTCTGGTTTCTTAGATTTCTAAAACCATCTTTATTTTGGTGCCGCACTTGATTGATAGTTTGGGTATAGGATTCTAGGTTCAACATAATTTTCCATTAGCACTTTGAAGATATTGTTCCATTATATTTTAGCACACCGTATGACTGATATGCTAAATTCCCCCTCCTCTTTTCCTGTGTTTTCTCATCTGAAAGCATTTAGTATCTTAATTTTATGTTCTGGGTTCTGAATTTAATAATTTGGCCCAAGAGTAGAGCTTTCTAGGTGAGTGGTACGTACAGTAGGTAAGAATCTAAGTGAGTCATACTACCTGGGGCAAAATTCCAGCTCTGCCACTTACTAGTCATGTGACCTTGGTTAAGATAACCTTCCGAGGCCTCACTTGAAGATAATGCCACCTCAGAAGGCAGTTTTGAGAACTGAGATAACTGATGCAGGTGCTTGGCAGACAGTAGTAAGTGCTCAATAAATGTTAGTGATGTTTGCTGTTCAACCTTGTGTGAGCTCTTCCAGTCTGAAGATTCAGTTCTTCAATTCTCAGAAATTATCCTCTTTGGAAATTTCCTGTTGTGTTTTCTCTCTGAAACTAAAATTATTGACTGTTGGATTTCTCATGTTGATCTTGTTTTATCTTTTTTCTCATATGTCTTTCTTTCTAATGTTTTGGGAAATTCCTTCAGCTTTATATCTTAGTCTTTCTGTTGCTTGAATTAGAGCAATATTTTAAATTTCTGAGAGCTCTTTCCTACTCACTGATTGTTCCATTTTCTAGTATTGTGGGTTTTTTTTTGTTGTTTTTTTTTTGAGTTGGAGTCTCACTCTGTCACCCAGACTGGAGTGCAGTGGCACGCTCCTGGCCACCGCATCCTCAACCTGCTGGGCTCCGGCGATCCTTCCGCCTCAGCCTTCCAAGTAGCTGGAACTACAGGTGCGTGCCATCACGCCCGGCTAGTTTTTGGTTTATTGTAGAGATGAGGTCTTACCAAGTTGCCCGGGTGGGTCTTGAACCCGCGGGCGCAGGCAGTTCACTCACCTTGGCCTCCCAAAGTGCTGGGATTACAGACTGAGCCACCGAGCCTGGCCTAGTATTGTTTTTATTTATTTTATTTTATCGAGTCGGAGTCTCACTCTGTCGCCCAGACTGGAGTGCAGTGACACGCTCCTGGCTACTGCAGCCTTGACTAGCTGGGCTCCGGCAATCCTTACACTTCAGCCTTCCAGGTAGCTGGAACTACAGGTGTGCACTACCACACCCGGCTGATTTTTTGATTTATTGTAGAGATGAGGTCTCGCCAAGTTGCCCAGGTGGGTCTCGAACTGCGGGCTCAGGCAATTCACTCACCTCAGCCTCCCAAAGCTCAGGATTACAGGCTGAGCCACCGAGCCCAGCCTGTTTTTATTTCTATATGCTATATCTTATCTTTCCCAGTCTATTTTAAAAACTTAAAAACATAAAGGCTGGAAGATCCACACAAAGAACACCTGTACATAACTTCTAGCTATATTCAATAATTCAAAAAATATTGTCACATTTGATTTATTTATATAAATATGCTTATATAAGTACTTTATTTATATATAAATATAAATGTCTATGCATATATGTGTGTGTATATATATATATATATATATATACTCGTATATGTATATATACCCCACCTACACATACATTTTTCTGGATCATTTGAATGTAAGTTACAAATGTCATGATGCTTTGCTACTAAATACTGAATCATGTGACTCCAAGGAATAAAGACATTGTCCTGCACAATTACAATACCACTATTACACCTATGAAAATTAACAGAATTTCTTATCTTCTAATAGTGTCCGTATTTGAACTTCTCTATTGTCTCAAATGTGTGCAAGATGGCAAAATCTGCCAAAATGTAAAATGTCCATATCCTTTCACTCAGCAATTCCATCACTATCCTTCATATACACTCCCACATGTAAAAACGTTGCATACAAAAGGATATTTATTACAGCATTGCTTGTAGCAAGATAGGAAACAACCTAAATGTCCTGTAATACAGTACAATATTAGGTTAAACACATTGATATCAAGCTATGAAATATCATACAGCTGTTTAGAATGAAGGTGTTTAGAACTGAAGCAATATGTACTGGTAAAGACATGAATTAAAAATTTAACTGGAAAAGGTAAGATTCAGAGTATTGCACATCATTTGTCACCGTTTGTGTTTATAACAAAAATGATGGATATTAGTAGACTTATAATTCTGGGGGATAAAGAGAAACTGGTAAAAGTAACTGCCTCTGAAGTGAATTCAGTGACTGGGCAGGAGAGCAGCTTATTCTCATCCAATACTCTATTTTGAATTTTTTACTGTGTACATATTACATAATTTAAAAAACAGTGGCTTACAGTGGATGGATTTTCATTCCCATAGCACAGTGTTTCTCAACAAAGAGTGGTTTTGCCCGCCAGAGGACATGTCTGGAGATGTTTGATTGTCACAACTGGTGAGGGTGGGAGAACTCCTGGCATCTAGTGAGGAGAAGCCAGGGATGCTGTTAAACATCTCACAATACATAGGTCAGCCGCATGCAACAAAGGACCCAAAATATCAGTAGGACTGAGATTGAGAAACCCTGATATAGAGAGTAATTCTATGGATGCGAAGGTTTGAGAAGAGCTAAGCAAGTCTAAAGGAATTAAAAAAAAAAAGTCATGTGCCTATGCCTAAGCATTCAAACCATTGTGGATTTAAGACAATTCAAATTTCTACCCATGAAAGGAGATGGTTGGAGGAGTACAATATGCTCCTGTTTGCATAGGTTTTATTCCACCTTGGTACATAATCTAGTTTTTATAGTCTTAGTTCATGTTAATAATTTTAACAGTTGTAAAAGTATTATAGTCACTATAAAAATGAGATTAGACAAGTCTGTGACTTCTAGGACTTTAATCTATAGGTATATTTGTACATGTATGCCGAGCACATACACAAGAATATGCATTGCAGCATTGTTTATAACAGAAAATAATGGATATAACCTAAATAAGTTAATGGTGGAGTAACTTATGGTAGGTATATCCACACAATGGAATACTATGCAGCCATTAAACACAATGGCTCTAATAATCACCAAAATAAGCCAGGCTCGGCGGCTCAACCTGTAATCCCACACTTTGGGGGACTAAGGCGAGTGGATTGCCTGAGCCCGTGGGTTCGAGACCCGCCTGGGCAATTTGGCGAGACCTCATCTCTACAATAAATCAAAAAATTAGCCGGTTGTGGTAGCGTGCGCCTGTAGTTCCAGCTACTTGGAAGGTTGAGGTGGAAGGATCGCCGGAGCCCAGCAGGTAGAGGCTGCGGTGGCTAGGAGCGGCCACTGCACTCCAGTCTGAGCGACGGAGTGAGACTCCAACTCAAAAAAAATAAATTAAATAATCACCAAAATATAAGTTAAAAAAGCAAGTCAGAAAAACGTGTGGCAAATTATATGTATATGATATATAAACTATATATACATATATGCTCATTTATGCATATATCTCTGAAAGACACACAAGATATTGTTAACAGTGGTTGTTTCTGGAGGATTGTCATTGAATGCCCTGTTGCTTTTTATTTCAGTGTGCATACTTCCTACTAAAAATATTCATGTGCACATAAACACAGCTCTGCCCAAGTAAATTAAATGTGTTGTATAATTCCACTATGCTTCATAATACAAGGAAAATTAAATATGTATAACAGAGATGTAAAGGAATATGGGAACTCAAAAAAGTTGTAGATTAGTTAAGAGGAAATGAGTAACTTCAAGCCATCCTTCAAAAGAGGGTCTGATAATTTCAGTCATTGCGATCAAACATACTTTTCTTAACACCTGCTTCTCTAAAGTTATAAAAACAGGAGAGCAGCTGAGTTATTTGTCCAGTGACAAGAGCAAATGTCATACAAGAGAAGTATTTTTCAGATGGTGAGAAGAAAAAAGCCCCTTTTAGGAAGAGCCTCATGGTGCTGGCATGCTTGACTTGGCCTACTTCTTGAAAGGTCAGATGGAGTGAAATGTATAGTCCTGGCTTTGCCACTTAATTGTGGTGTGACCTTAAGCAAGTTACTTAATCTCTGGATTTATTGCCCATCTGTGAATTGAGAGTGTATACTGCAAAAGATACATTTAAAAAATCAAATGAATGATTCATATCAGGGAAGAAATTTCACAGAAAAAAGAAAAAATAAGCCAGGCTCGGTGGCTCAGCCTGTAATCCCGTGCTTTGGGAGGCTGAGGTGAGTGGATTGCCTGAGCCCGCGTGTTCGAGACCCACCTGGGCAACTTGGCAAGACCTCATCTCTACAATAAATCAAAAAATTAGCCGGGCGTGGTAGCACGCACCTGTGGTTCCAGCTACTTGGAAGGCTGAGGCGGAAGGATCGCCGGAGTCCAGCAGGTCGAGGCTGCAGTGGCCGGGAGCGGCCACTGCACTCCAGTCTGGGCAACGGAGTGAGACTCCAACTCAAAAAAAAAAAAAAAAGAAAATCAGCATACACACTGTTCAACCACTCTGTAAAATATGGCAAACTTATGAAACATAGAGCCATAAACATATGGCTTTGACTCAGTAACTACATTTCCCAGGAATTTATCTTAAGGGAATGATTTAAGATACAAAAATATATGTACACAAAGATACTCTAATTCATTTAAATGTTGTCTAAAATAGTAAAAAAAAAAAAACCTTACGTAAATGGGTTAATATAAACACAGCAACATGAAATATTGTACATTTATAAGAACCATTTTTGAACACTAGAAATGTGTTAAAAAGAAAATACTCCACACTGACTACTCATGTACGTAATTCTGACTTGTACCCCACATCTTTACAAGAAAAAAGAAAAAAAAATACTATGTCCAACATATATACACAGAGATTACAAATGTAAAAACAGTCTTATTTATAGCGAAGAATTATGGGTACTTATTAAATCAGTATTTAATATTACATCGACGGCTTTGCTCCCGTTTCTTCTCTAGTGGCCAAGGATGGTGGTGCAGGATCAGAAAATCTTCAGACTAGACAAGGCTCTGGTACAACAAACTGGGGCCCCAGCAATTTGAAGATAAAGACACACAGTGCTCCCCTGCTTTCTCACACAAACTATGTCACATATAAACTATGAATTTTCTTCTGTGATTTAGGAGAATGTGTACATATACCACATTTACACCCACATCTGAGTATAAAAGCATAAGAGTGAGGAGGAAAGATATGAAAAAGATACAGCTTGAATAGGGAGGAAGCCTAGACACCATTCAAGTACAGCCTCATCTTTACAGATGGAAAAGCTGATCCTCAGAAGGAAACATGCTATTACATAAAGGGAAAAAAAATTGTAGAGAAAAGGGAAAAAGCAAATCGGGGTGGTGGAAAGGGGAAAGGCAGTGAAGAGAAAATAAAGGTAACACATAAATATAGTAGGTGTGTATATGGATGATTAATGGGGTAAAGCTAAGAGTAGGGTGGCATGTGATCACTAGGCCTACAGGATGACTGTATTGTATTTCATATATGGAGCTATGTATCTATCCTGATGTTTACCCTACAAGGTACAGATCTAAATATCAGACTTTTACCATTTGACTCCCAAGTGAAAGCACAGACTTTTTAAGTCCCAAAGATTAATGTTAAACCAGATCTTTATCCCTGAACTGAAGCAACTGAACTGATCATTGCTTTAAAAAAAAGTAGGGAAATTAATATCACATTGACTTTTTCTGGTTTCTACATACGCAAACATCTTGAAAGATAATTTGTTTAGATTTTATCGATATTTTTCTTTAGTGTTCATCTTTAAGTATCAATTATGAAATGCCAATAAAAAAAAATCAAAAAATTATTAGCCAATGTAGATGAAAGACAAATTGCTTTCAATATAGTTTCAGACAGGATTTTACCTGAGCTAGTTTATTTATCTGTAGCGAATTATGTACATTTTTATAATCTCTCAGAAATCAACAAGTTTTATCTGTACACAGCCTTCTAAAATGAGATGCTTTGAAATTTTTATAGCTCCCTACTTTTAAGGGGACACCAGGCTTCATGCTGTTGGTATGCTGCCAGTCACAACTATTTTGTGTCCAGAGGCTACTAGTTACTCTGCTTCTACCTTTGACAGGTTTACTGATGGAAAGTTGATATAAAGACAAGACAGTGCTTGTCCAAGTTGGGATTTTGCCCTAAGCATTAATTAAATCAGATTTTTAAAAGTTCAACTTATATCCTGTTTTTGATGTTATATAATGTCTGGCTTACTAGCACACATCAAAAACATTTCAAACATTGAGTGATTCTGCATCAAGTAATTATTTAAACTTTACTTAATTAGAAATAAGACTATATTAAGCAATTTATCATTACATTGATTTTTTTCTTATTGTGTTTCAACACCTTGGTAACCTTACACCAAACTTAACAAGATAGGCATCTCATTTTATACAAGATATATCTCAATAATAGTGTGTAAACTGGATTTTTATACAGATTCCTATCTTATCTTACATTATTTACAAAACGTTTATGCTAACTTCTAAATTACCTTCAATTAATACTGATGCCAAAAATTTAGGTTTTAGGCTGTATCTAGTTTCCTTTCTCTCTCTTATCTGCCTACCCCCAACAAACAGCTAATAGGAGTTTATTTAAAACAAAACAAACCTGTACTAGGAAACTTCCCTATTATGAAAAATCATATAGAAAAAACAAGATTACTAGGATAACCTTAAAGAAATGCTTAAAAGTGTCAGATATAAACTTTTAGAAGCTAAGTGTTTGGAAGAATGATAATAAAAGCTTAAAAACTAAGGTATTTTAGCAAGACTTGAAAAATTTACCATATGTATTTAAGAAGCATATCAACACACATTATTCACAACAAAGCATTTATTATATTGTTTGAGAAGCAATTGCAGTGGTATTTCAGAAGCTATATCTTTTTCTGAATGCAATATATGCCCATAAACTCTAAACAGTATTTTAAAATATACAATCTCTCAAAGAAAATACTCAACTAAAGATAGATAACTTTCAATGTAAGTAAGGTGTTTCAAGATCTTAAAATTATTAAGTCATAATCAGATTTTTCACAGCACATTGTACAGAAATTTGCAAGCCTCCTGTACGTTGTATATTACTCTTGAGCAAGTCGTTCAATAACGCGCCGGTAATCTTCCACTAATTCCTGAAAGCTTTCTTCCAGCTGTTCATGTTGCATGCTTATTTCTATTTGGTTCATCTGGTTTGTCAATTCCTCTGGTCTGAGACATTTTCTCATCTTAGCAAGATCTCTCTGCTTTTTCTAAGCAACAAACACAATTATTTGTTAGGCTAAGAAAGCAGATACATTATTTTTATATTGTATATAACAACTATTTGTTAGACTAACAAAGCAGAGTGAGTTGAGGTCTCATTCTGTCACCCCATGATAGAGGCAGTAGCATAATCAGCTCACTGCAACCTCGACCTCCTGGGCTCAGGCATTCCTTCCACCTCAGCCTCCCAAGTAGCTGGGACTACAGGTACACACCACCACGCCTGGCTAATTTTTTTATTTTTGTAGAGAGAGGTCTTGTTGTGTTGCCTAGGCCAATCTCAAGCAATCCTCTTACCTTGGCCTCCCAAAGTGCGAGGATTATAGGTGAGAGTCACCATGCCTAGCTATATTCTTTATTTTAAAATTTTAAGTTTACATTGTTAAAAATAAGAATAGTAGGAGTATGCCCAAACCTGTCCCATACAGCTTTTTTCTTAAGGAAGCTTAAACATATTGTTAGCCATAAGATGCAAACCCTCTAGGAGTTAAGAAGAAGACCTGGTATTTTTGTTAAATGATGGTAAATATAGATATGTGACTAGCAGCTCCCTCCAAAGCTTAGTAGGGAACTCTAGCCAGTGTAAACACTCAAACATTTCTTTTTTTTTTTTTTGAGTTGGAGTCTCACTCTGTCGCCCAGACTGGAGTGCAGTAGCTGCTCCAGGCCACCGCAGCCTTGACCTGCTGGGCTCCAGCGATCCTTCTGCCTCAGCCTTCCAAGTAGCTGGAACTATAGGCGCGCGCTACCACGCCCGGCTAATTTTTGATTTATTGTAGAGATGAGGTCTCGCCAAGTTGCCAAGGTGGGTCTCGAACCCGCAGGCTCAGGCAATCCACTCACCTCAGCCTCCCAAAGCACGGGATTACAGGCTGAGCCACCGAGCCCGGCTCAAACATTTCTTTAATAAAGAAAAGGCACTAACTGAAGACAACTGACATTAAGTGTTATTATACTTCATTCCACTATTCAATTATTAATTAATTACACTAATTTTTAATTCCAAGCTGGCATTTTTCTGCCACTACGCTTATTCCTAGGTTCCCTTACCCAGTGATATATTTAAGGGCCACAAACTAATTTTAACATAAACTGTTGGAAAAGTTTCAGAAAGATAAATCAAAAATTGTCATAATTTTTAAAATATATGAACTAGCTAGCATTTGAGTCTCTATTAAGTTCCAGACATACATTATCATATTAAACCCTCCCCATTTTAATAAGGACACCACTATGCTAAGGAGTTTGCAAAAGGGAGGTAGTAACAACTTTTATGCAGGACACTGTGTGTCAGAACAATAATGTGTCAATGATGTTCAGGATAGTACTGAAGGACTGAGTTAGCAGCTACTGCAGTACTTCAAGCCAGAGTTGAGGAAAGCCTAGATTGAGTGAGTAGCAGCAGAGATGGAGGAGACAGGGCAGATTTAAGGAAGAAAGTATTGTGTGATGGGGGGATGATAGAATAACTTTCTGGTTGGGTGGCAACACTGCAATATGTAAAGCTTTCATGTTTTAGATTATCATATCAATTCTCTTTTATTAGAGCATATAATAAAGAGTTGACTTTATATAGAGATCCAAAATGACATAAATTAACTCATATAATCCTAACAAGATAGGTATTAGATGGAAGAAAAAAAAGGGATGGAGGAGTTAAATAACTTTTGTCAAGGCTCATACTAGTGAAATCCTGGCTGAGTAGCCAGGATTCAAATGGTTGGGAGTTTGTATTCTCAGTCCCTATTGTCAAACTGCCTTTCAAGAAATGGAAAAAAAAAAAAATCAACAACTCTAAAAACTCATCCTAAAAACTAATAAATGTTCATTGAGAAGGACCTTAATAATTTTGTAATACTAGCAAATGTGTTATCATTACACTTTAAAGCTAAATTTATAAACATATGGCTGGGCACAATGGCTCATACCTATAATCCCAGCACTTTGGGAGGCTGAAGTGAGAGGACTGTCTGAGCCCACGGGTTCGAGACCAGCCTGGGCAACTTGACGAGACTTCATCTCTACAATAAATAAAAAAATTAACCGGCCATGGTGGCACGTGCCTGTAGTTCCATCTACTTGGAAGGCTGAGGCAGAAGAATCGCTTGAACCTAGCAGGTTGAGGCTGCAGTGGCTGGGAGCATGCCGACAGAGTGAGACTTCAACTCAAAAAAAATTATAACCATACAAACATTTCTAAAACAAGGTACAATAAAGTACTGGCGATAAGCCTTTATTGCAATAGGCTGACACTACAAAAAAAAAAAAAATTAGGTTGATCCTGGGTCTGAATTGGAGGTTCTAAGTAAACAAGGCTGCTACTGTAACAGAAAGAAGAAAATAAAACTTTATTAATGTAAGTAGCCTCTCCAAAGCAGTGCTTCTCAAATGTAAATGTGCGTACAGATCACCTGGAGAATTCTTTAAAAATGCAGATTCTGATTCAGCAGGTCTGGGATAGGATCTGAGATTCTGCTTTCTAACAAACTCTCAGGTGATGCTAATGTTGCTCATCTACTGATCACACTTGGAATATCAGTACTAAACAATGATAAAAATCCAAAATTTATTGCTCCTAAGGCCTGAAAGGAAAATATATTCCTTTCTCTTTGACTCTGTATTCTGTAAAAGTTATTTTTCTGATAAGGGGCCTAACTGCCCTGTATAAGAGCGTCTAATTTAAGGAAACAATTTGGGAACTACAGGGTAATACGTTAGGAAACTATTGTGGTGTGTGATAGGAATATAGATTATTTTTCTAAATTGCTAACTAGTTATAACATTTATTAATCTATGCCTCAAGATGTCTCCAATTATAACAAATTGTTATATATTACAAAACTATCATATTAAATTCTTAAATATGTCTAGACTATCAGTTCTGTTCCAAATAACCTATAGAATAAATCACTTGCCAGTAACATACTGTTTTAAAATCTCTCTCTGGGAAAGCTTACTTTCCCAATTTGTCTCTCCCCCTTTTACCATTTTCAATTTCTTCATTGTTGATTTTTTTTCAGATGTATGTCAGTATTAGTCTCTATTATAATTTTTCTCGACAAGGTAGTAAATCTATGAATTAAATGTAAGAGCTCTCTGGTGCCCTTAAATTTAAAGTACCTAGGAATAAAAAATACAAGTAATAACTTAATGGAAAAAATTAAAAAGTATATATAAGTTCCTCATGAGCACTTAAGGTATGGTTCAGTTTTTTTTTTTTTTGAGTTGGAGTCTCACTCTGTCGCCCAGACTGGAGTGCAGTGGCATGCTCACAGCTACCCCAGTGTTGACCTGCTGGGCTCCAGTGATCCTTCCCCCTCAGCCTTCCAAGTAGCCTGAACTAAAGGTGTGTGCTACCACACCTGGTTAATGTTTGATTTATTGTAGAGACAAGGTCTCACCAAGTTGCCCAGGCTGGTTTCGAACCTGTGGTCTCAAGCAATCCACTTGCCTCGGCTTCCCAAAATGCTAGGATTACAGGCTGAGCCACCAAGCCAGGCCTCGTTCAATTTTTTAAAAAACTAATTTGAGATATTTGTCTTATTAATTTTAATACTGCTTAACCTGTACATATTCCACTTTGTATATATATGATGTATTACAAATTAACTTTTTAAAAAATATGTAAAAGAAGAATTAAAAAAAACTAATTTGGAGAACACCTATATCCTGTAAAGTCACATACATCAGGAGTATACATGAAATACTGAAAGGTAGAACTCCTTAAGACTGGAATGGCTAGAGACATATAGGTAGACTTCAGAATAATTCTCTCCCCCAAAACAAAAATTAAAAACAAAAACAAAAAAATTCTTTCATAGATTAGAGCTGTTTATAATATTCAACTAACACTAGATAAGTTAATGAAGGATGGCATTAACATCAATTACCTATAAGCATTTAGCTTGAATGTAAGTTCATTTCCAGAAAATAGGCCTTTCTTCTTGCCTAGTTTTCACAAGTTTCAAGGTTTACAAATGTAATCTCAAAAAGGCCATCATCATCTTTAAGGTCCCGTTAAGTTCTACCTGCTGAACTGGTCTCTTTTGTCAAGTACTGAGATAAGGTTCTTTTTTAAGAATTTTAAAATAATAATAGCATTAAGGCATATAAACTCCAAAGACTTTTCAAAAAACATCTTAAAAACATGCACACTCTAATGTTAAATTCTCACTACAGAGGCATTTCCATTTTACAGAAAAGAAGTCCAATACCCAGATGTTAATAAACTGTCCAGTCATACAAATTTGTAAAAGGAAAGACTAACCCTCAAAACTGGGTATCTTGATTCCATATATCTGAAATATGTAAATCAATAAGTTAATTATTTTATTTAAAGTCTTAATACTCTTAAATGTTGCCATCTATTTATACTGTTCTCTATGTCTTTATGTAATCATAAAGACATCTTATATCTAATTAATTATTACTTAAAGAACACTTAAATATAACTTAAAGAGCAAATCTTTGGAAAGTATCATTTCTATCTATTTTCTGATGTCTCTGTATTAACAATTTCAAAGAATAAAATGCTACTTTGGACAGTTTTGTTTTTTTTTTTTGAGTTGGAGTCTCACTCTGCCGCCCAGACTGCAGTGCCGTGGCACGCTCCCGGCCACTGCAGCCTCAACCTGCTGGGCTCCGGCGATCCTTTTGCCTCAGCCTTATGAGTAGCCGGAATTACAGGCATGCGCTACCACGCCCGGCTGATTTTTTGATTTATTGTAGAGATGAGGTCTCGCCAAGTTGCCCAGGTGGGTCTTGAACCCACGGGCTCAGGCAATTCACTCACCTCAGCCTCCCAAAGCACGGGATTACAGGCTGAGCCACTGAGCCCAGCTGGACAGTTTTTAAGGAGACCATTATAATTTATTACAACCTATGTGATATGCAGATGGTGGTCCACAAAATAGAAAAATGCTTTTAACTGCTAAATGAAATTGACACTATGAAGAACTATGTGTCTATATATGAACTCAAGATAAAATCATGCAGTCACAGGCAAATAATTATTTTTATATTCAGAATGTGATATATTTGAACAGAATTACAATGACAAATTAGGATATACAGTTGCACTGCAAAGTAACAAGATGTTAAAGGAAAAAGAGTTGGGATTCAGCAAGGAGTAGTGTGACCCAATAAAACCATCAGCATTCAAAAGACTGGTTCTATAAAGACAACTCTATGGCAAATAAAACTTTTCTTTAATATATGTAGGAAAACCAGAACTATATGTACTTAGAAAATTAACTATTCATTAGTTATTTAATTTACCTTCTCAAATTTTAAGACAGATTCGACTTGATCATTTGTTCCCAGCTGTTGAGCTGGGTTACAGGTATAGTGCAAATAAATGTAGCAACCACATTTCAGGTATTCAAAAATTATTTGTTGAATACATAATTCTCCTCAATCAGCTTGCTGCCCAGCTGCAACTAGATAGCAAATTCTCATTCATACAAATTGGCATGAACAATATCCAAATGGTAAGGCCAACCTGATCTAGGAGGCAAATTTTTTGCATTAAAAGGAGGACTATATGGAAGATGAAAAAGAAGTGGGGAAAAGGGGTAAGAAGAATGTATGTTAAAAAAAAGAACAAGTAAACAATACTAAGCTGCAATTTCAGCTATGGTAAAGTATCAAGATTATAAATGGCAATCAAGGCTATTTTTAAGAAGACAGCAAGAGAATATATATAACACATAGAAAGATAGGAAACTTGGAAAAACAAGATGATTGGTCAGGGAAGAATCTGGGCATTGAGATTTTTATAAGATGCATACAAATGAAAGGAAAAAAACCCAAACATGGTAGACTATCCTTGGGATTCATTTTTAAATGAATGAAAAATATTTATAACTTACATTGGAAAATTATGAGTGAGAATTTTTATAAATAACTGGGAGAATATTTTCACTTTTGTAAAAGTTAATTTTACAAAATGATTTAGACTCTCCCATAAACTGGCATTTCCTAGCATTTATTTTATTTTATGTTATATTTTATTTTCATTTTCATTTTAAAGTAGGAATCTCACTCTGTTGCTCAGGCTGGAGTGCAGTGGCATGCACATGGCCATCACATCCTCAATTGCTGGGCTCACGTGATCCTTCTGCCTCAGCCCTCCAAGTAGCTGGAACCACAGGTATGCGCCACCATGCTTGGCTAATTTTTAAAATTTATTGTAGAGACGAAGTCTCACCAAGTTGCCCAGGCTGGTCTTGAGCCCCTGGACTCAGGCAATCCTCTCTCCTCCGCCTCCCATAGTCCTGGGATTATAGGCATGAACCACCATACCCAGCTTTTCTTGTTTTAAATAGTGATAAGAACACAATGTTTAAGACTCTTCAAAGTCCTACCTTATATGGGCTAATTAGTCTTCTTTTAATATCCAATCTATAGCTTCTGTATTGTTCAGCATCACTCATGTCAGTTACCAGTAGTCGAAGAATTTCATAAACCCGTCTAGCATGTTGCTAATAAATGAAAGAAAAGGAAAATGTGAACATTTTCAAATTAAAAACTAGTGACTTTCCCAAAAGAACACAGGGTATATTTAATATTACCATGGGCAATGAATTGTTCTGTATACCAAAGAAAAAACAATAAAAGATAGTCTCTGCCCTCAAACAGTCTAATGGGTAACACAAATGATTGAGATATGGCTAAGTGAATGACAGAATATGCATAGGGTATTATGGTAGTATAGCCTGGGAATGTGAGAAATGTCAGGAAAGGATTTTCAGATCCTAGGGGAGATTTAGGAGGCAGCAGAACATATAAATCTAAAGAAAATTCTAGTCTAAAGATAAATATTTAAACAATATCACTACATCAGTAAGAGTTAAAACCATAAGGTTGGTTAAAAATCACCTGGGGAAAGTATAACACAGCGATAAAAGGGGAGGCATCAGAAACCCTATAGTACAGTGAGAGTTAAAAGGCAGGCATAAGATAGAAAAAAGGGTCAAATATCAGAAGAATCAGGAAGTTTTGGTATCACTGAAGTCAAGAGAGAACCACAATTTTGTGTTTTTTACATTATATATTTAGGGTTGTAAGTACAGTTTTTTTTGCAAAGTCTGGACTTTTAGTATACCCATTACCCAAACTGTGCACATTGCACCCAGTAGGTGATATTTCAACCCTCACCTCCTTGGCTCCTTCTCATATTCTGTAGTCTCCCCTATCTGTTATTCCAATCTGTATGTCCATGTACACCCATTATTTAGCTCCCACTTATAAGTAAGTACAAGAACCACTGTTTTTCTGTTTGTGGTGTTTCACTTATATATAAATTTGAGCAGTGAGTTAGGCTATGGCTAGGTTGGAAAGATGATATTATATTTGAACTTCCTGAAAGGGCACCTGAGTTAAGCCTGAAAAATAAGTACTATATGCCCAGGGAAATAGAAGGGAGTATTCCAGGAAAGAGAATAGTATATGTAAAGGGAAGAAAGATGTGACACAGTTGGGAAATAGTAAGAGGATCAGTAAAGCCAGAGCATGTAGGAAAGTGGTAGGAAGCTGAAGCTAGCAAGGCAGGCAGGGTTCAGATTATGATGGGATCTTTGTTTAAATTCTTTTTATAAAAAGCATGATCTTTTTTTTTTTAAAGTTCATATTCCATTTCTTTCAAAAGCTGAGCTACTAAATAAATCTTCATTAATAAATACAGGTTTAATACAGTTTGGAGATATAAATTACTTCTCAAATATGTATTTTGTCTTAAACTAAGAAACTACTGAAGTGTTTTAGTATAGGAAAAGATTGAAAATTACAGTTCAAGCCAGGCACGGTGGCTCACGCCTATTAATCCCAACACTCTGGGAGGCTGAGGTGAGAGGATTGCCTGAGCCTACAAGTTCGAAATCAGCCTGGGCAATTTGGTGAGACCTGATCTCTACATTAAATAAAAAAATTAGCCAGGCATGGTGGCACACGCCTGTAGTTCCAGCTACTTGGAAGGCTGAGGTGGGAAGATTGCCTGAGCCCAGCAGGTCGAGGCTGCGGTGGCGGTAAGCATGCCACTGTACTCCGCCTGGGTGACAGAGTAAGAATCCAACTCAAAAAAACAAACAAAAAAAAGAAAGAAAATTACAGTTCAAATTGAGTTGTTTGTCAAAGGTGACTAGCAATGTTTTGGTTATATAGTTTTAGAGCTCCGGGGGAATATCTGGGTTGGAAATTTAGAAAATTTCCAGGTAGAAAAAGTAGAATGAGAAGAAATGAGTATTGAATAAAAAGCATTGGGGAAGAGTTACATTTAAGGAGCATATGTAGAAAGAGGAGTACAAGCCAGTGAAAGTATCCCAAGAAAGATGATTACAGTGGGAGGTAGAGAGCCAGGAACTGTAGTGCTTTAGAAGCCAAAGGAGGGATGTTCAATAGTATTAAATGCTACTCCTCATTATTAGAATAACCTTCATTCCGCATACTTTCATAATCCAAAACCTACCCATCCCCTTCTATGAAATAACTACTGATTCCCTTGCTTATATAAATGTAATAATAAACACCCTTTTCTGAACTCCCATTTTATTTTTCCTATAATATCCTAAGACTTACTACTTTATTTTTATTTTTATTTTTTGAGTTGGAGTCTCACTCTGTCGCCCAGACTGGAGCGCAGTGGCCGCTTCTGGCCACCGCAGCCTCGACCTGCTGGGCTCCGGCGATCCTTCCACCTCAGCCTTCCAAGTAGCTGGAACTACAGGCACGTGCTACCATGCCCGGCTGATTTTTGATTTATTGTAGAGATGAGGTCTCGCCAAGTTGCCCAGGCGGGTCTCGAACCCGCGGGCTCAGGCAATCCACTCACCTCAGCCTCCCAAAGGCGCAGGATTACAGGCTGAGCCACCGAGCCTGGCTGACTTACTACTTTAAAATTTAAAAAATATACAGAAGTATATATGTTCTATTTCAACCCCAATTCCCACCAATATTATGGGTACAGCTACTTTACAGTTTAAACTTTGTTTTAAAGCAAAAATAAGATCCATCTTTGTTCTGCTTGTTACACTTAAGATAGCCAAAACATCTATTATCTTCCCATTCTATTAATGAGGAAATTGAGGCACAAGGAAGTAAACTAAATTTCCCTAAGTCACAGATTATAAAGTGGTCAAGCCAGATTTGAACCCAAGCAATCTGGCTTCAGAGCCTGTACTCTTAACCACTGCTACTTCCCTCTTATGTATTCTTAATGTCTTTACAATGCTTTAGTTAAGTATGTACTTTATCAAAAAAATTAAAACATTTTCCTCCTACAAAATAAAAATACCTTATTTATTTTGAACTTCTGTTGTGCCTCTACCGCCATATCTTCATTGAATCCTTGCATTAACTTTTCCCGGGAAAAACAGGGCAAACCTTGACAAAGCTTTACAAGCACAAAGTCTCTTAATTTCACATAGCTTTTGGATGGATCTTCCGCTAAAGAAATAAAGCAGAATAACATTTCCCTTAACCAATATAATTTTTTCATCATTTGCAATCTCAATATATATGCTAGGCTAGGAAGGCAAATACAAAGGGAGACTCAAAAAACGTAGAATTATCTTTCGGAGGGCGAAGCCTTTGTAGTACAGGCTTCTCCCACTAGGTAAGTGTTTTAGGAACCCATCAGCATCAGTGTACCAGCTAGCATTATTGTGAGAGGCTGTGCTCAGCTTCAGTGAGTTTTTTTTAGAGAGTCTTTCAACGTATTTGCCCATTTCACAATGAGTGATTTACAAGCACACCTACCCCTGCCCCCCCCAGTGTCCAGCAGTTTTTGGCCAAATAAAACAACAAAAAAACGGCAGGTCCCTGGTGCCCACCCTCCCTATTCACTTGATCTTGCCCTTGACAACTTTCTTTTGTTTCTCTGGATGAAAAAAGCCCTCAAAGGGAAACTATGTGGAAGAGGTGGAACAAAAACAAAATGCAGAAGCACTGAAAGGCATCAAAATGGATGAGTTCAAAAACTGTTCTGAGCAGTGGAAAAAGCATCTTGATAGGTGTACTGCATCAAACAGAGTACTTTGAAGGTGACTGAAGTTTAAACATGTAAGAACACTCATCAACAAGGGTACCTGCATAATGGACATTTGTATACCTAACCCTGAATTGTACTCCACATCTTTAAAATAAAAAAATTAAAAGTTAAAAAAAAGACATTACCTCTAAAAAACAAACAAAGAGAAAATAAACATGTAAGAACACACAACATTTTATAAATAAATTCCAGGGTTTTTTGGGTCCCCCTTTGTATTTTTCAAAAAACATTACATATAAAGAGTTATAATGTAATAGGATTATTCCTTATAAATCAAACAACAGAACTACTATCTTTGCCAAATAAAATCATAGGTGCAATCCTTTTGCAAAGACATTTATATTATTTGTGAATTGAGAGCTCCCCATTTCACATATTAACTTTTTGACTAGTATGTTATCACATGCATCTTAGTCTTAACTCCAATTAAAGTGCCTATATAATTAAGAGCATCAAGTTTGGATAAGCAATTCAAATTGCAAGCATTTTTTTGATAAGGATTCCAAAACTCAGTTTTAACTACCTGACTTTAATCCAGTAACCTCTATAGTCTGCTATATTTGTTACTCAATTTAAAAAAATTATCTCTTTACAAAAGTAAACCTTTTTGATTTAGAGAATAAAATGAGAACATGATTTTGATCCTTTCTTCATTGCCTCTGAATATCACAGATCTTACTTTGTCTGTAAGTGACATTAGACTAAGTAGCACACAAGGAAAACACCAGACTATGAATCGTAAAAAGAATACTGCACACAGCGCATGAGTGAGTCTCAGTTCTGTCATTCATAGATGGCAGGACCTTGGGTAAGTCACCTTACTTCTCTATCCATTTTCTGATTAGTAGAGACTTTGAAATAAAGAATGTTACAAGTCTGACAAGTTTGTAGATCATAAGACTTCATGCTGTTAGGATATTAATATTATAATACCAGTATTCATTGGTATTTGTGGGGGATTAGTTCCAGGCCCCACTCACCCACCAAGGATACTGAAATCCGCAGATCCTCAAGTCCCTTAAATAAAATGATGTAGTATTTGCATATAACCTATGCACATCCTCCCATATGCTTTAAATTATGTCTCGATTACTTATAATACCTAATACAAAGTAAATGCTATGTAAGTAGTTATTCTGTATCCGTTTAGGGAATAATGACAAGAAAAAAGTCTGTACATGTTCAGTACAGATATAGCCACCCATTTTTCCCCCCAAATATTTCCAGGCTAACTTCATGAATGTGGAACTCACGGATATAGATGGCCAACTATATTCTCCAATTTGATTCCATGTAATCCCAATTAAAATCCAAGCTTGCTTTTTTTGCAATCATTGAAAAGTTCACCCTAAATTTCATATAGAAATGCAAGGGACCCAGAATAGCCAAAACAATCTTGAAGAAGAACAAAAGTTGGAAGACTAACACATCTTGATTTCAAAATTTACTTCAAAGCTACAGTAATCAAGACAGTGTGGCACTGGCATATGGATAGACATGTACATCAATGGAAATGAATTAAGAGTTGGTAAATAAACCCATACAATTTTTAAGAAGGTGTCAAGACAATTCAATGAGGGAAGGAACAGTCTTCTCAACAAATGGTGCTTTGACAACTGGATCTCCATAAGCAAAATAATAAAGCTGAATCCCCATTTCCTCACACCAAACATAAAAAATTAACAAAAGTGGATCATAGGCCTAAACGTAAGAGGTAAAACATAAAACTCAAGCACAAGCAACAAGAGAAAAAAATAGATAAATTGGGCTATATCAAAAATTTAAAACTTTTGTGTTTCAAATGATACCATTAAGAAAACGAACAAGCCAGGCTCGGTGGCTCAGCCTGTAATCCCGCGCCTTAGGAGGCTGAGATGAGTGGACTGCTTGAGCCCGCGGGTTCGAGACCTGCCTGGGCAACTTGGTGAGACCTCATTTCTACAATAAATCAAAAAATTAGCCAGGTGTGGTGGCGCACACTTGTAGTTCCAGCTACTTGGAAGGCTGAGGCGGAGGAATCGCCAGAGCCCAGCAGGTCCAGGCTGCGGTGGCCAGGAGTGGCCACTGCACTCCAGTCTGGGCGACAGAGTGAGACTCCAACTCAAAAAAAAAAAAAAAAAAAGAAAATGAACAGACAACCCAAAGAATGGGAAAATATTTGCAAATCAATTATTCAACAAGGACTTGCATCTAGACTATAAAAACTTTTATAATTCGATAAGAAAAAGCCGAGCGTGGTAGCGTGCGCCTGTAGTTCCAGCTACTTGGAAGGCTGAGAAAGAAGGATTGCTGGAGCCCAGCAGGTCGAGGCTGCGGTGGCCGGGAGTGTGCCACTGCACTCCAGTCTGGGCGACGGAGTGAGACTCCAACTCAAAAAAAAAAAACAAAACAGGAAACAATCCAAATGTTCATCAACTGATGGATAAATAAAACGTGATACATTCAAACAATGCCATATTATTTGATAATAAAAAGAAACGAAGTACTAATACATGCTACAAGGATGAACCTTGAAAACATTATGCTAGGTGAAAGAAACAAGTCATATATTTTATGATTCCAATGTCCAGAATAGTCAGTAGTCTCTTTCTATAGAGAGAGAAAGTAGATTAGTGGTTGCATAAAGATGGGAGAAGAGAAGGAAGGAGTGACTGCTAATGGGATGGGTATTTCTTTTTGAGAGTTTCTTTCTGGAGGAACAGAATATTCCAAAATTAGATTATGGTGATGGTTGCAGTATAAATATCATTTAAAAATAGTCTTTTTTTTTTTTTAGTTGGAGTCTCACTCTCTTGTCCATGCTGGAGTGCAGTGGCACACTCATGGTTACTGCAGCCTTGACCTGCTGGGTTCAGATCATCCTTCTGCCTCAGCCTTTTAAGTAGCTCGAACTACAGGCATGCGCCACTACACGAGGCTAATTTTTTATTGTAGAGATGAGGTCTCATCAAGTTGCCCAGGCTAGTCTTGAACCCACAGACTCAAGCAATCCTCTCACTTTGGCCTCCCAAAGTGCTGGGACTATAGGCATGAGCCACCCCGCCTGGCAAAAATAGTCTATTTTAAATGAATGAATGGCGTGGTGTGTTAATTATGTATCAACAAAGTTGTTTTTTAAAAAAGCAGGAGATGGGGTAATGTCTTATGATTCCAAAACATACATTAATTCATTCAACCCATATGTACTGAATACTTTATGCTTCTATGCAGCACTTAATTATTAACATCATATGCATGTAGTTATTAAGTATTACTTGACTATGGTTTTAAAGTAGTAAGAATTGAAATTCCATCAATGTATCAGTTTGGGATGAAATTATGATCTATTAAGAATGGTAAAATTGCCGGGCTCGGTGGCTCAGCCTGTAATCCCGCGCCTTGGGAGGCTAAGGTGAGTGGATTGCCTGAGCCCAAGGGTTCAAGACCCGCCTAGGCAACTTGGTGAGACCTCATCTCTACAGTAAATCAAAAAATTAGCCGGGTGTGGTAGTGCGCGCCTGTAGTTCCGGCTACTTGGAAGGCTGAGGTGGAAGGAAGGTGGAAGGATTGCTGGAGCCCAGCAGGTCAAGGCTGAGGTCACCGGGAGCGGTCACTGCACTCCAGTCTGGGCAACAGAGTGAGACTCCAACTCAAAAAAAAAAAAAAAAAAAAGAATGGTAAAATCAACAATAAAACAAAATAATTGAAATACAGACCCTTAAGGAAAATCAAGTAAACCTAAGATGGTAATGTGTCACTCTATCCCATTATTTTAATTTAGCTGCATCACCTAATTATACAAACTACCTAGAGACACAAAGGACTTTCTTATTCCCTCTATCTGCTTCCATTAGTATTTTTTAACTACCACAATAACCTCCTTACCTATATTCCTTGCTTTATAAAATATAAACTAGACAGGAACAGTGGCTCATGCCTGTAACCCCATCACTTTAGGAGGCTAAGACAGGAGGATTGCTTGAGCCCAGAAGTTTGAGACCAGCCTAGGAAACACAGAAAGACCTTATCTCTACCAAAAAAATCAAAAAATTAGCCAGACGTGGTAGCATGTGTTTGGAATTCCAGCTAATTCTGCTGAAGCAGAATCACTTGACGAGCCGTTATCCATGCCACTGCACTCTGGCCTGGGCAATAGAGTGAGTTCTTCAGGCTAAAAGAACACAGTACCTCACATGAAGAAATTAAGAGCACTGACAATTATAAAGATATATGATAACACAAAATAATTTAATTCTAGAAACAGTAATTATAAAACCAATGTTTGGCTTATAGTAACATATAAAGATGGAATATATATGATAATAATAACATAAAGGAAAGAGACAATAACTATATTTAAGCAGTTTCTTTATTTCAGTAGAATTCAGTATTAATGTGAAGTAGACTGTTATAAGATGCTATATCATAATCCCCAGAGCAGCCACTAAGAAATAACTTTTTTTAGACAGTTAAAAAAAGGAATTAAAATAATTTATTAGAAAACATTAACACAGAAGAAAGCAGTAGAAAATAAACAAAAAGACAAAAAGAAATGTGACATTTAGAAAATCAACAGCAAAATGGCAGGCATAATTACAAGCAAAGCAATAAATACATTAAATGCAAATGTATTAAACACTCCAATCAAAAGGCAAAGACTGTCAGACTGGATTTTAAAAGATTCAACTATATGCTGTCTACAAGAGAAACATGTTAGATTCAAAGACAGACAGGTTCAAAGTCTAGGAATGGAAAAAGATATACCACACAAACCATATGCGCTATATTAATATTAGGCAAAATAGAGTTTAAGACCAAAATATAATAAAAGAAAAAATATACATTTTATAATGACAAAAAAGTAAATCGGGAAATCATTATAATTCAGAAAATCTTTACAATTATAAACATATACATAACACAAAGCCCCAAAATATAAGAAGTAAAAACTGACAGAATTAAAGAGAGAAATAGATTATTTCAACAAAAATCTTCCCACAAAGAAGTCTACAACTCGATGACTTTGTTGGTAAATCGTATGAAACATTTAAAGAAATAAAGACAACCTTCACAAAATATTTTAGAAAATAGAGGAGGAAACACTTCCCAACTCATTCTATGAGGACAAGATTACCCGTATACTAAGGATCTAAGACAAAAGCACAGGTCAGTATCCCTTATGAATGTAGATATAAATGTTCTTCACAAAATATGAGCAAACCAAATCCAGCAACATATAAAAATTAATTATATACCAGAATTATATGGGATTTGCACTAGAAGTGCAAGGTTCACTTAACATGCAAAAAATCAATCAATATACCATATTAACAAAATGAGAAAAGCTGCATGATCATCTCAGTGGTCACAGAAAAAAAAAAAGCATTTGATAAAATCCAACATCAGTTCATAATAAAAACTCTTTATTTGCTGACAACATGATTCTCTGTGCAGAAAATCCTAACCAAAAAAACTACTACAATTAATGAACAAGTTCAGTAAAGGTAAAGGATGGATCAAGATGTAAAAACTAAATATATTTCTATATACTAAAATAATCAACACTCCAAAATGAAATAAAGAAAATACTCCCATTCTCAACAGAATAAAATATTTACAAGCCGGGCTCGGTGGCTCAGCCTGTAATCCCGCGCCTTGGGAGGCTGAGGTGAGTGGATTGCCTGTGCCCGCGGGTTCGAGACCCGCCTGGGCAGGCGAAACCGCATCTCTACAATAAATCAAAAAAATTAGCCGGGCGTGGTAGCACGCACCTGTAATTCCAGCTACTCGGAAGGCTGAGGCGAAAGGATCGCCGGAGCCCAGGTCGAGGCTGCGGTAGCCGGGAGCAGCCACTGCACTCTAATCTGGGAAATCGAGTGGGACTCCACCTCAAAAAAAAAAAACGGTAAGACTTGTACACTGAAAACATTAGTGCAGAGAAAAGTTTTTAAAAGATCTAAAGAAATGGAGACATTTCATGTTAATGGATCAGAGGACTCTAAATTGTTAAGATGGCAATTTTCTTCAAATTGATTACAGAATCAACGCAACCCCTAACAAAACTTAAGAGGCTTTATTTATTTTTTGCAGAAATTGGTGAGCTTGTCCTAAATTTTTTATGGAAATACAAGGGACCCTGTATAACAGTAATTTTGAAAAGGAAAACAGTTGGAGGACATTCACTTCTGATTTCAAAATTCAATATAAAGGTCAAGGTGCTGCTTCTGCCAAAGCCTTTGTGCTTTGTAAAAGAAGGAGAAGGGAGGACACAAAAGCTGGGCAAGGTAGTACATATGCCCCAAAGTGATCAATGCACAACTCCAAGTTGAAAAGCAGACGACCAGAGTAAAGGAGAAAGAAGAGAGTGGAGATGAAACTGCAGGTGACACCAAAGAGAAGAAATGTGTAGCGTCTGACATGAGTAAGAATTAAGATGACTGCCAGGAAAAGCACAAAGGCATAGAAGGGCTCACTGACATCAAGAAACACAACTGGGTGGCACAGAAAACCAGGAAGTTTCTACAACTAGATCTGGATAGGCCAAAGATTTCAAGAAGAGAATGAGAAGACATTGAGCTGTATTTTGCTGGGAAGTCACAGCAGTTAATTATCTGGAAATAGCAGGAGAAGGCCATAAGGAAGAAAGAAGAAAGGAAAGCAAAAGATGATTCATCTTTGTCAGGAAAGTGAATGCAGTCACTCTCCCTGAAAAAAGTAAGCATGATCTATAGGAGGAGATACCATGGAACTGGGCTATGCTGCCAAGATCTCTGCTGCCCATCCTGTGCCCTGGTACCACTGCAGCAGCCCCTTACAGCTAGGAGATCCCAGAGCCTGGGGCCTCCTCTTCATTTTGGCCAGACGGTGGGGGAGGCTTGCAGGTGGGCAGCTGCCATCTTTGAGACAGAAAGATGCAGACAGCATCTTTGGTTTCTTTCCTCAATGCCGTCTTTTTTTTTTTTTTGAGTTGGAGTCTCGCTCTGTCGCCCAGACTGGAGAGCAGTGGCCACTCCCAGCCACCACGGCCTCAACCTGCTGGGGCTCCGGCAATCCTTCTGCCTCAGCCTTCCAAGTAGCTGGAACTACAGGCGCGGGCTATCACACCCGGATAATTTTTTGATTTATTGTAGAGATGAGGTCTTACCACTTGCCCAGGCGGGTCTCGAACCCACAGGCTCAGGCAATCCACTCACCTCAGCCTCCCAAGGCGCGGGATTACAGGCTGAGCCACCGAGCCCGGCTCTCAATGTCTTCTTGATCCCTTCTTGATATCGCCTTTGACCTGTCCAGATCCATTTGAACTGCTTTTTTTTTTTTTTTAACTGTTTATAGAATTCAGAACCCTTAAAGGGGTGGGGCAGTGCTTAGAACGTAAGGTTAAGAAGTGCTTCCATTTGTCAGGTAGATTGTACATTAGGGGGTGGTTGTGCCAGGGATTAGCTGCTTATGAGGTGACATTTAGTCCCAGTCTGTGTTGCTTGGATGCAGAGAGGAGCTGTCCTTTGAGAATCTGTATCCCTGTGTCCATGAGAGTCATGGCTTACACCCAGCCAGTCTTCTCTGAGATCTTTTGTCTCTACCCTTCCATGTTCCATTCCTATCCACTCGGCCAGGCCCATTTTTAACCCTACCACCATCAATCATTTCAAGAAACTTCTGTTTACTCTGTAGTACCCAGGCAAAACACGGTCCACAAATTCAACTTGTGTATTTGGCAGATTAAACTTGATATTATCATTTAAAAAACAACAAAAAATTTCAATTTAAAGCTATAGCAAGCTAATCAAGACAGTCTGGTTCTGGCATAAGGATAGACATAGAGATCATAAGAGAGTCCAGAAATAAACCTTCACATTTATGGTCAACTAACTTTCAACAAAAGTTCCAAGGCAATTCAATGAGAAAAGACATTCTTTTCAACAAATGATGCTGAACAATTGGATATCCACATGTAAAAAAATGAATTTAGACACTTCACACCATACACAGTAATCGCTCAAACTAAATCAAAGACCTCAATGGAGGTTAGGTTGTGGGAATGGGTACCAGATACAAATGGACATGAGGGATCTTTATACAGTAACAGGACTGCATTGATGGTTGCAGATTTACTAAAAATCACTGAACTGTACACTTAATATAAATCTTATGGTATGGAAATTATACCTCAATAAAGTTGTTTTAATTAAAAATTCTACCAAGCAAACTTTTAATCAACCATCTCTTTAAAAACATTTTTAAAAATATGAATAGATGAGGTACAAGCTTATTCAGTGTGAGTTTTTCAAGGTTCACTTCTTTCTAAATTGGCTTAGGAAAAACTGTACTGGTAAAGTTAATTTAAAATAAAATTTAATATTCACAAAATCTTAAATAACTTATATACTTTAAGAAAAGTTTAGAGAAAAAGTATCATAGAAAAACCAATTACAGTTGAGAAAATTTAAAAGCTTATGCTACATTCTTACCTGAAATTTTCTTTTAAATAAAAAAACTATGCAAAAATTTTCCAGTTTTAAATAAGCTGTTATAGATTGATACTTTGCTGCCTAATATAGGGGGTCAAATCACACTGCTCAATCTTTAAGCTCTATAACAGTGTTATCCTGAAATGAACTCAAAGCAATGATACCCAATAATTTGTGACACTCTTCAATTCCTTTGTTTCTATACTACAAAGATAAGCAATACATTAAAGTATGAAAGTTGTTTGAATATAAATCTACAGTAATATCCAGGATAAAAAACTGAGTTTTTTTCCAAATTACATCATTTAACAATCATTTTTTTTTAAAGTCTCTCTAAAGATAGAAAAAACATACTCTAAGGAAGGAAAATGAAATGACACAATAAATCACCTAAGTATAAAAAATTCACATATATTCTGAAAAGCTATATAACACATCCCAGAAAGATTAGTTTAAAGGACAAATTAGCTCTTAATATACTACTGATATGAAATAATACTAATATACATATTCTAGCCCAGAATAAATTTCTATTGATAAATGCAACTCTTTTCAGAATTTCAGAGGAAACAAATCATTGCTTCTATTTATGTGGTTACACAACTGGGATGTATCCAAATGCTGTAAGTCTTAAGAGACTGACATCCTCAAAAGGAAGGTGGTACATAATATAAAGAATTATCTGCCAGTATTTTACCTTAAAATTGAATGCTATAAAAAGAAAATGGCCAATTACACTACAAACACCTATCTATCAGAAGTAAGATATAACATAGGCCACCTATGATAAGTTTGTTATCACCATATCTGACTATATGTCAAGTAAGCAAAAAGCCATCTCAATATGAAGAATACCCTGAATTGCAAAGGGAGATCCAGAGTCTGCTAAAGATCTACAAAGTTAAAAAATACACAAAATAATAAAGAAATAGACAACTAAAATGACTAAAGACTAAAACAATTCTTTAAATTTTTTTGTTTTCTAAGGACTGGGTATGAAAATCTAGGAGAAATTTTTTTTTAGGAGAAATATCTTAATAAAAACAGCTGATAAAACATTTTTTAGTATTTTATAATGCTGAGAAATGTTAATGCTAAAAATAAAGGCCAATACCCAGTCATCAAATTTAGAAGTCCTTTAGCATGTTTAGCCTTTTCTCTTTAGAGACTTCAGTTTCTAATGAATAACAGCAATGAATAAAGGCTACCATTATTGATGACTCTTCACTCAGATTTAAGAAATAAAATTCTTTATCTGCTAATTGGTGCTAAGTATCAAGGGTTTATTGGTTGGAGTAGACAGAAGAAAGTGGTTAAGAGGCTTCAGAGAAACAACCCCTGCTGGCACATTACCCACTAGAATAGACAAAGACTACTTATGTGAACTCCAGATTAAAATCACCAAAAATGTCCCTTCATAGTAGCACTAAGTCCAAGCTCTATAAGTAAATAGAAGCTAAACAATTTTCAGCTTAACTGAAAGAAGTGATATTGTATTATATTTCTATAATTTCACAAGTCACTAAACTAATGAAAGTGTCACTTAAACAATTTATAACTTTTGTTATAAACTAAGTTTAGTAATTACTTCATCTTCTAAGTTTCCAACCCATTTCAACAATAACAGGAAAGTAAAATGAAAAGCCAATTCAACTTTATGAATGTGGAACTCCTTTTTAAAAATGAAATGCTTTCCCCTTCCAGTTAATTAATCTATAGACCAATTCATTGTTCTCAAGCAACTTCAATTTTATTTACCTTGGACCACTATACTATATTAAAAGGGAAGAAACTGATAATCTGCCTACTAGCCTATTTATATGCTTGCTAGTCCCACATTTTTGTTTTGGTGTTTAAACAAAAAGGACAAATTTAAATGGACAAAATAAAATTCACAAATACCATTTTTAACAAGCTAACATTTTATAGTTCAAGTTAAATATTAATATTACAGTTTTAAAACAAAGATGTATTCAAAGTAAAATTCACAGAATTAATAAATCTTAATATCAAATTTGGAAATATCTGTTAAAGTATTTTTTATGAAAAGAAAAGGGTAACTTTCCATTTAGTCAGCAACTTTATGAGCAACAAAACAGTTACTCAGAGGGGACAAAATTATGATAATATAAGTGTTCCTTGGGCCACTTTATTCCTTGGTGGCTCACATGTTAACATCCTATCATCTGAAACTCCATCCAATGAGTCTCCTTTTAAAGACTAGAGTCGAGTCTCTTTCCTTCTCCTAAGCATTCTATTCATACTACTTCTATGGCTAATCCATACTGAAAGACATTTCCAAAACAAATAGACCTACATTTCACCTTATCTACTGGTGTGAAGGCATGCATTTTAGGAATATAAAACATACACTTAGTGAATATAAAACATACACTTAAGGAAATGTGTATCCTATTCAGGAACCATTTACCCTGACGTTTTTTTCTCAGTAAGGTTTACAATATCCTGCCCCTACATGAAAATTAAAGAATGGACAGCCTCTAAAAAGAAGTAACTGTTATTCAAATAAACTGAAAAAATAAGTTATACCATACCTGCAACATATGCCTACCAAGATTTCCCCACATTTATTTAGCTTCAATGTGTTCCATTTAAGCACTTCACACTTGGAAACGGGCTTATGATCTAAAATGTAACCTTGGCCAGACGTGACAGATCATACCTATAATCCCAGCAATTTAGGAGGCCAAGCGGGGAGGACTGTTAGAGGTCAGGAGTTTGAGATAATCTTGGGCAAAATAGCAAGACTCCATCACTTAAAAAAAACAAAAATGGAACCTTAAGCCATCTCCAAAAAGACCCCAGAAAAATGCTGCTGTTTAAAATAAAATAGTTATTTCTGACAAAAACAATCAATAGTAAAGCAGACATTTTTAGGAAGACTCTTTCAGTAACAAATCAAATTTTACGTACCTGTAATATCAAGAACTGAAGGAGATGCAATGTAGTATCTATGAACTGTTTCAAGAAGTTGAGCACCATGGCCTTGACCTTGAAATGGAGTCAATATCAGCATCTGACTACAGTAAAAAAATTATTTCAAAATTAAAATATCAAAACATGGCCAGTTTAAAATTGCTATAGTATTACAAACATTTTAAAGTTTGTGTGATTTATTTTTCAATCAACCTTTGAGAAATCCAAAAATTGTTGAGATACTCAAAATTGGTTTAATCATCCAAACTGTTTCAAAGAGAACAATGAAATAAATCAGTACATAGCCAATGAATAATGGTGATTTTTTTTTAAACAAATCAACACTATTATAACAAGTATTAGAAACTTCAGCAGTTCCTTCTTCTGAAATAAAAGACAAGGCACGTGTTATACTGCCAATTACCTTACACGTGGCCGGGTTTTGTCTGGGTACACATAGTAATTATAGACTGTCATGTAGCCTACAGTCGCAAAGAGCGTAGCTCCATCCTTATTATACTTCTCAAATCTGCAGATAAAACAGAAAGCCAAGCAGGTCAATTACAGTCGCGCTCCCATGCAGTGTCCATTTTCTTTTCCATTCTCTGACTGAATTTTCAGTGTCAGCAAGCTACTCTGTGAGGGCCCAATGGGTACACCTGCTATGTTCTGAATGTACAATTCACTTAATTGGTGTGCAGCAACTTGGATAAATCAGACCTCTTTACATCACTTCAGTGCACTTGCCTATTATAAAGATGAATAGGTGGCAAGTAAAAGAAAACACAGGCAAAGCTCATTTTACTGTTTAAGCCTACATTCAGGGCCCTAACGGACAACAGCATTTAATTCAGCTCTATTCTCAAGGTCTCCCAAAGCATAATGAAGGAAAACTCAAGCCTCATAAACAATAGTTTTTCTTTCCTGGGAAAAATATCATTATACTGTCCCAATAATTGGGCTGCCACAATTAAAATGCTGGCTTTGTGGAGGTAATAAGGTCTACTGTTGCTTTAGAACTGTACTTACACTAGAAAGTAGTGCCATCTTTCATCATCCACGTCAATAAAGCTAGCAGTTTCAATAAACCACATCAAAAAGGTCTGAAGCCTTTCATGATATTCTCGAAAGCCTCTACATGTCATGTCAGCCTAGGGAAAAAGCCAGGAAAAGTCAGGTGAAACTCATCACAGAGGTAAGTGAAAGTCTGCAGAACACAAAACTATCCTATGGGAAAATGTTAGGAAGTCTCAGATTAAGATGTGTACATAGACAGACACACACAAAATAAATCTTTGTTTATAATGCTGATAAAAATTTGTTTTCTGAAGTTAGAATAAATCACTGAAAATAACAAAATTGCATACAGGCTTCAGGCAACTAGAGTAACCTTACACAAGAAAGATTTAGATTCTCTTTACCTTGTATATCTGAAAGGTAAAGTTTTCTCCTCCTGTTGGACTGAGAACTGAGTATGTATGAAGTAAGGTTCCAAATGGCTTGAAATCAACTTCCTTTTCCAACAAAGAAAGGAAATCATTCGTGTTTGTGCAAAATCCAGGTGGAATGATTTGTCTAATTTTGCCCTCAACATCATCTGCCTAAAGAAGAGAAGATAAAGGACATTTAAAATTAATAACAAATTTGACTCTTATTTGAACATGCCTAATTCTTTGAAATGGCCAAACTAACAAAAATTGCAAGACTTCAGTTCAAAACTATATTAAAAAAGTAAACATACAGTATACTAGAAAAGAATGAGTTTCATGCAGAAACTAGTGTCACACAAAATTGAGATGAGTATAAGTATAAAAAAGTAAGAGAAGGCATGTAGCCTGATATCCAGTGTAAGAACAAGGGCAATGATACTGGAATTTCCAACATTATGCAGAAAATGCTGACTATATCCCTTCATAACCATCTAAACGGGGCAAAACAAAAGGCTGCTTATTATTTTTTGTGTGTCAAAGAAATCATATTATCCAAGATATGAAAGATCACCAGAAATAGGTGAGACTAAAGTCTGACCAAATGAATAGCATTCTCACAATGAACAAGTAGACAGGTCACAACTCCCTCATATGCCAAACTCAAACTAAGATAATAATTTAAAAATACACCCACTTAAGGAATACATAAATTATATGAATTGATATATTATCCACTTATCCTTAGAATGTGACAAAATTTTTACAGACCTGGATTTGTCACAGTAAAAAAGAGACAAGACTGGACAACAAAATTAAACTCAGGGATTAAAATTACCCTTGTTAAGCAACCTCTATGAATGTTAAAACTATCAGCTGAGCAGACTTCATAATCCTTTTCAAAACCCAAAAGACCACTTGATTGAATACATTTACTACTTCTCTTTAACCATGAATATTTGATGAAGTCTTACAATAAAGTATTACTGCTTCTCACCAGGCAATAAAACTTAATGAATTGGTCTCAACTTAACAAAACCTTACCCCTCAATACAGTCCCTAAAAGCCTGACATTACATTCAACAAAATGAGCTTGCATTCTATTCAAACTTTTTTCTGAACAATGAGGCCAGGTTTTTACTTAATGGAGTTTGCCGTGAGTTCAGCTGTAATGTTTGTATTGTATCTATTTCCACAAGGACTGACACAAGAACACTTTGTGTTAACTTACTAAGCAGCTCTTTCATACCGTTTACATGCATGATGGGTATTAGTTCTAAACCAAGACCCTTGCTACTTAGCATTCAAAACAGGGAAATTAAGATGCTTAGGACAAAATACACTACAAAAGGCTAATACAACATGCTACTAATTCCTGTCCTTTCAACCATCTTTTAACTAAGTAGAAGCAATGCACCTGCAGATGAATAGCACTTTATTATCATTCAGTTACATTTTAGGATAGAGAACCAAGAATGTAGTTTATCACAAACAAGTTTTATTTTCAATGCTCTGGTACCACCAACATTTACATATAATTTGTTTATAGCTATAAAAAAATAACTATTATTTAAAATATAGCTCCTTCAGTATTTTGCCCAATGGTTTATTTCTAGTATGGACGTCAGTTCTTGCAACTCACTCACCCTCAAGATCAAATAAACTAAATTTTATAGAACTGTTTTTTTTATTTTTAAAGTACTATTTGATAAATATTTTTCCTTGAAACTGCTAATGTGAAGAGCCATCTTAAGCATATTTTACAGAATCAATGCAATTTCAATAACCACATGAGGAAACTGTTATAGTGAGGGACGGTTGTAATAGATCTGTTGTAGAGCAATTAAAATACAAAGTAGTGATGAGTAAAGTATAGTATAATTTTAGTTCAGGTTTTTAAAAAGTCAAGAAAAGCTATGTTAAAAAATGTATACTTAGTTTTAAAAAATCACTTCAAGACATTTATAGCATGTATAATTCTTTTAGAAACACTCCTTATGTCCAGTCTTCTTGACAAGGCATTGCAAAATATGATCAAATCACTTTACATGTCTTGCAGCAGAGCTATTTCAAAGATTTCTCAAAAAACGTAAGTTTCTTGTGGCAATTCTGGTGGAAAGCAGAGCAACCCAAAGGCTTGAGCTTAACAAAGCTGGAAGAGGGTTAACATTTAACTATCAGCCTTCAAAGAATAGCATTTATTGCAATAAATATCTTTATATAAAATATTTTGCTTTGTGCGGATTTATACATTAAGAACTTTTACAGGTGAAAAGGGCTACATTTAAAAGCAAAGAATCGGACAACCCCCTTGGGTCCCCTCCCACTGTGGGAACTTTTCTGTCCTCTCAATAAATCCTGTTTTCAAAAAAAAAAAGAAAAAAGCAAAGAATCTCTCTGTATTTTTATGTAAGTATTTATATGTAAAAATTTATACACATAGATGTGTATCTGGCATTTCTCTATTCAATGGTTCCTGCTTCTAAAAAAAAATTCTATAACCACCATGTCTTAGAAATTTGTATTCTTTTCTAAAATATATACTTTAGTTCAGTTAAATTTAAAATACTCACTTTTCATATTGGATTGCTGGTCAGATAATTCAATCATAACAAGAGAAAAACCCCATTTAATAGTTTTTAATTGAACAGAGTTAAAAATGAACTGAAAGTGTTCCAATGCTTGCAGCTAAAAGTTTAGACTCTATTTCTGAAGACCACTAAAAAATTTCCTATCTTCTAGAACACTATTCTAAAGTTCAATTTAAATTATATAGAAATATAGTTATAGAAAGGATAAGAAATTAAGCTAAATAGATCAGGAATCCAGAATACAACCTGATATATTTAATAAATAGAGGCATTCCTTACAAATGTTTTCTTAACATTTGGCAATTTCTCTTAAAAAAGGAAAGTGTAAAAGTATATCAGGCACCATTTGTCTAAATTCATCTATATTGAGTTATTTTTGAGGTTTGCAGTTAAACTCATGCTAAGTGGGTGGTACATGCAGTTCTTTACTTGGCTAAAGTGGCATATAGACTTAACATTAACCATAATTGTAAGAATACCTAAAATATGCTAAAGTATGCTACAAAACAAGAAATTCTATATCCTTTTTTTTTTTTTGAGCTGGAGTCTCACTCTGTCACCCAGGTTGGAATGCAGTGTGGGTCATGGCTCACTACAGCCTCAATCCTGAGTTGCTGGGACTACAGGTGCATGCCACCACACTCAGCTAATTTTTTTAATTTTTTGTAGAGATGAGGTCTTGCTGTGTGGCCTAGACTAGTCTTGAACTCCTGGGCTCAAGCAATCCTCTCTCCTTGGCCTCCCAAAGTGCTGGGATTACAGGGTGAGCTACTGCACCCAGCCCTATATCTTCTTAATTTGCTCAATCTCATGTTCTCTGACAATATTTAAGCTTCAGTTATAGAAATCTGAGTAATGCTAGAGAAATTTAAACTGTGAAGTTTCTCACTAATGGAAAAACAAAGGTCATATTATATTTTATACTGCATTAGTGTTTTGCTACCTGAACTAAATGAGATAAAATTGTCAATATATAACTTTAAAGCTTTTCATGATACTCCACAAAAAGTATTATCCATCAAGAACACTGCCAAGGCCAGGCACGGTGGCTCAAGCCTATAATCTCAGCACTTTGGGAGGCCAATGTGAGGGGATTGCCTGAGCCCACGGGTTAAAGAACAGCCTGAGCAACTTGGCAAGACCACATCTCTACAATAAATAAAAAAATTAGCTGGGCATGGTAGTGCACGCCTGTGTTCCAGCTACTTGGAAGGCTGAGGCAGAAGGATCGCCTGAGCCAGCAGGTCGACGCTGGAGTGGCCATGAGCGTGCCACTGCACTCCAGTGGGCGATGGGGTGAGAGTCCAACTCAAAAAAACAAAACAAAAAACCGCTGTCAAAATCATTTTTTAAAGTATAACGAAATATTACTAGTTTACCAAAGATTATTTCATTTCTTCAAGATTAAATTTTATGTATTTAGGATTTTCCTATAAAGAGGCTAAAGACCCCCCCCAAAAAATTAAAATCTGCTCTCATCTACTCACAAATTCAATCCATATTAGTGGAAAACAAGGATAAAATGATAAAAATTCAAAGATACTACAACTCTTATCCATATATTTTAACTTCGCCTACAAAACATTTCCCAGAAATGCCAGCAATTATTAAGAGTAAACAATCTTAGTCACATACCCCTTCACTTAAAAACCAATTAAATTATCCCAAGAGAAGGCAGGACATTTTTTGTTTTTTTGTTTTTTTTTAGAGACGGGTATTGCTCTATCTCGCAGGCTGAAGTGCAATGGCATAATCATAAATTCACTGCAGCTTCAAACTCCTGGGCTCAAGCAATCCTCCCATCACAGCCTCCCAAATAGCTGGGATTATGGGCACAAGGCAGAAGGTATTAATAAAAGCAAAAGTCAGGGACAACCATATGAACAAATCATCAATGTCTGAATAATCAAGCTTATTATATTATAAAATTCAGAATTATATTGCCTTTAAGATGATGGCTAGTGAAGAAATTTTACAGGCTTCTTGACTAAAGAATTTTAGGTGCAACTGGAGAATTCAGCTTGGAAAAGACAAAAAAAAAAATTGATGATGAAAGGGTAATATAACGGGAAAATTCCTAATAAGAAAACAACTTCCAAGCAGATCTGTTATGGCTACTGCCCACCTATGGTCAGTATCATGCTACATAGTATGATCTGCAAAAACTCAGATATAATATATACCCTAAACACATCCAAAAAATTTTTTTATTTTCTCCACTTAAATCTACTTCTCCAATCTCCCCTGTATCAGTTAATAGTAACACTATTGCTTAGGCAATGGAGTTCTCCTTGATCCTTTTGCGCATCTATCGCATCTAATTCAACAGCAAATCTCCAAAATATATCACCAATCTGACAACTAAATCCAGTGTCACCTCTAACATTGCAATGTTCTGGTAACCCTTCTTTCACTCTTGCCCCCTACAGTGTGTTCTCTGCATAGCAGCCAGAATTATCTTTTTTTTTTTGAGTTGGAGTCTCACTCTGTCGCCCAGACTGGAGTACAGTGGCACGCTCCCAGCCACCGCAGCCTCGCCTTGCTGGGCTCTGGTGATTCTTCCACCTCAGCCTTCCAAGTAGCTGGAACTACAGGTGCATGCTACCACGCCCGGCTAATTTTTCGATTTATTGTAGAGATGAGGTCTCGCCAAGTTGCCCAGGTGGGTCTCCAACCCGCGGGCTCAGGCAATCCACTGACCTCGGCCTCCCAAAGCGCGGGATTACAGGCTGAGCCACCGAGCCCGGCTCAGAATTATCTTTTAAAAAATATAAATCACACTGTATGAACTACACCTACTTCAAACTCCTAAAGGCTGCCAACTACTCTTATCTCTTGCAAACATCTTACTGTGGCACAGAAGATCCTACATAATCTAGCTTTGCTACACCCTTTAACCAGCTCCTACCACTCTCTCCATCACCACAATGATTTAACCACGTTGATCATTCTGCACTATAAAAATGCCAGTGTTATCTTTTCAGAACCTTTGCATTTGTTGGTCCCTTTGCTTAGTAAGCTTTTCCCTCAGATTATAACATAGTTGGCTTTACCTTAATTGTTCAAAAACCCAGAAAAATGTTTCTACATAAGACTACCTAGCTTTATTATTTGTTTACTGACTGTCCCGCTTGGCGAGAATGTAAGGCTCAGTGAGAGCAGTGACTTCATTTTGTCTGCCACTGTATGCCTGGCATCAAGAACAAGAACACAGAAGGAATGAACACTCACTGCAAACTGAGATATAAAAGGCAAGCCCATTACCATCACATCCACTAACCTTTTAATAAGGAAAAAAAAGTCTTTTTTTTAATACTTAGTAGAAACAATCTTTGACCACAAAACAAATAAGTAACTCTACAAAAAAACATAAAAGACTGATTCCTTGCTTCCAACACAGTACTTCTAAATGGGAAAACTTGATTTTCAAGAATGGAACAATTAGGTGTCAGTACAAATACCTAGCTATTTTAACTGCATGAAGTATTTGAAAAATTTATCTATAACTAAGTCAATAGTTCCTTTGGAAGAAATCAATGCAATGCTATCAGCTACAACTTAAAAAAAAAAAAAAAAAAAAAAAACCAGGCTGGGTGGCTCAGCCTGTAATCCCGAGCCTTTGGGAGGCTGAAGTGAGTGGATTGCCTGAGCCCGCAGGTTCAAGACCCGCCTGGGCAACTTGGCGAGACCTCATCTCCACAATAAATCAAAAAATCAGCCGGGCGTGGTAGCACGCACCTGTAGTTCCAGCTACTTGGAAGGCTGAGGCAGAAGGATCGCTGGAGCCCAGCAAGGCGAGGCTGCAGTGGCCGGGAGTGGCCACTGCACTCCAGTCTGGGCAACAGCATGAGACTCCAACTCAAAAAACAAAACAAAACAACAACAACAAAAAAAAAAACCTCAGTGAACCTATGAAATTAGAAAACAAATTATCACTTCCAAAATATAATAGTAGGACAGACATAGGACAACAGTTACAGATGTCCTCACTCCAAAAAGGAGAAAATGGAAGGAAGAAAGGTGTCACTGGTACAAAGCAATTCCAAAATCCAATATGACAAATTCCATTGGGCTTCTAGGCCTGGGATTAACTGTGGCCAGCAACTTCATCCTGTAGACCCAAAGCTTTGCCCTTAGAGCCATTTTTCCTTCTTCTTGAAGGGTAGCACGTGTTTGCAACTGAGTAGTTTTATTAGACTGTTCCTAACTCTGGAATTCTGGGAATTTGTCAGCCGCCTTCTTTTGTCCTATCAGTCCAAGCTGCACTTGGAAGTTTTGATTCTCAAAACCCTTGTGGGTCACCTTTGTATGTCTTAAGGGTTCACACCATTAGACTAGAGGGTCTTCGACAGATCTCTGTTTCTGGCTTTTTGTTGAGATGACTGAGATCTATGAGTCATATGCTTAATCCTTTCAGCACAAGCAAAAGGTTATTCCACCACACCCTTAGTTTTCTCTTCAGAGCACTCTTCCTGAACGTTCAATTTTAATATCTTCTGCAATCTGGATAGGCCAAGAATTTCCCAAGTCATCAAGTTCTGGGTCCTTTTTTTTTTTTTTAGCAGTTCTCTTTCCTCACATGCGAGGGAGGACCACCTCTGCCAAAAGCAGAATTATCTTTTGGAGGGTGGGCCCCTTGTAGCACAGGCTTCCCCTGTTAGGAAAGTGTTCTAGGAACCCATCAGCATCAGTATACCAGCTAGTGCTATTGTGAGAGGCTGTATTCAGTTTCAATAAATCTGGGGGGGAGATTCTTTCAACACGTTTGCACATTTCATAATGGGTGACTTACGAGCACACCTGCCTACACCATGGCTGAGTGTTCAGCAGGTTTTGACCAAAAATGGCATGACTTCCATGCTCCACCCTCCCTATTCACCGGATCTAGCCCTGAGAGACTTTTCTGTTTACCTGGATGAAAAAAAAATCCTCAAAGGGAAATATTTTGCCAATGTGGAAAAGGTGAAACAAAAAACGGCAGAAGCACTAAAAGGCATCAAAATGGACAAGTTCAAAATTATTTTGAGCACTAAAAAAAAAGCATCTCAATAGGTGTATTGCATCAAGTGAAGAGTACTCTGAAGGTGACTGAATTTTTAATAAATGCATTCTGGGATTTTTTGGGTCCCCCACCATGTATTTTATTATTAACAGCCAAAAACCCAGGCCAACCTCTAATACTTTACCTAAAAAATCTCTTCAGCTAATATCCAAGTTTGTTGCTTACAATGAATTCTCCTTTCTACATAATTACAGGACACAATTGATTTAGGCTTTTGGCCACAATATAACAAAGATCTCCTTCCCTTCAGTTTCCAAATACATGGTCTCATTTTCTTCTAAGAGCTCACTAAAGGGGACTTTAATGTTCACATACCTACTAAAATTATGTTAATGATATACATATTCTCTCTCACACTCCTAACTTCATTCTGAGATCTAACCAGCGGTGCCTTTAACATATATATTTCTATTAACAGTCTATTCAAGTGAATCTATGTCATGTGGCTTAAAATTCTTCCAATTTCCCAAGACATGTCTACATTTTTAGTAGCAAAATTTGTTATAGCAGCACCCTACTTCATGGTATGAAAACTTGTGTTAGTTTCCCGTGGCTGCTGTTAACACATTACCACAAACTTGAGGACTTAAAACAACATTTATTCTCTCAGTCTGGAGGCAAAGTCTGAAATCAGTATCACCGGGGCCATAATCAAGGTGCTATACTACCCCTCTGGAAGCTTTGTAAGAGAATCCATTCCTTTCCTCTTCCAATTTCTAATGGCTAAACATTGCCTGGCACATCACTCTGCCTCTGTAATCATCCTGCCTTCTCCTCTTCATCTGTTACCAATTCTCCTTCAGTCTGCCTTGCATAAGGATACATATGATTGTATGTAGGACCTACCCAAATACTTCAGGATAATCTCAAAATTAATTATACCTGCAGCCGAGCTCGGTGGCTCAGCCTGTAATCCCACGCTTTGGGAGGCTGAGGTGAGTGGATTGCCTGAGCCCGCGGGTTGGAGACCCGCCTGGGCAACTTGGCAAGACCTCATCTCTACAATAAATCAAAAAATTAGCCGGGCGTGGTAGCGCGTGCCTGTAGTTCCAGCTACTTGGAAGGCTGAGGCGGAAGGATCGCTGGAGCCCAGCAGGTTGAGGCTGCGGTGGCTGGGAGCGGCCACTGC
>CAUYQG010208029.1:0-12642 GCA_963574415.1 Tarsius wallacei
GTCTACTTTGGAAACTCTGACCTTTAAAGGCAAACTTATCATCAGCTTTAAGGAACATTCTGTATGAGAGAAATGCAAATTAAACCACACTGACATACCACCTAACTCCAGTCAGGATGGCCATCATCAATAACTCAAAAAACAACAGATGCTGGAGAGGATGCGGGGGAAAAGGGAACACTTCTACACTGTTGGTGGGAGTGTAAACTAGTGCAGCCTCTGTGGAAAGCAGTGTGGCGATTCCTAAAAGATCTAAAAAACCCTGCAATCCCCCTACTGGAAATATACCCGGAGGAACTCAAATCACTCTATGAAAAAGATACCTGCACAAGCGTTTATTGCAGCATTATATTCACAATAGCAAAAACATGAAACCAACTGTGCTGCCCACTGAAAGAAGACTGGTTAAAAAAATGTGGTACATATACACGATGGAATATTACACAGCCATAAAGAAGGACAAAATTAGGAACTTCACAGCAACTTGGATGGACTTAGAATCTATAATACTGAGTGATCTATCACAGAAACAAAGAACCGAGTATCACATGCTCTCACTCATAAGTGAACCTTGAACAATTATCGTAATACTATAAGAAAGGGATTGGCAGTAGTGGGAAACTGCCAGGGGAGAAGTGGGGGCACATCTCATCAACAAGGGTACCTGCATCATGAACATCTGTATAGCTAACCCTGAGTTAGCTACACATCTGTATAGCTAACTCTGAGTTAGACGTGCTAACCCCACATCTTTAAAAGAAAAAGAAAAATTCTGAAAGCTTCATTTAGTAATTTTTGAGAAACAATCCGTCACATAATCAATACAGGAGAATTGGATTCTAGAAGGAAAAAAAAGTCAGATGGGCAGTTGGTTCAAGATGGCCTCTATGGTGGATGGACTGGGCCTCCAGCATTCCCACCCTTCCTTGCTCCTGGCTCCATGGCTCAGGTGCTCAGGGGCTCAGGGGCAAGTCCACAGTTCATCGAGTACCCTTTATGTGTCCCTCCTTCAGCAATCTGTCTGTCAGTCTCTCCTCCTGTTGCCCATTCCTGCTTCAGTCTTTTGCACCTCCCTGAGGATGTGTACCCCACTGACCTCCCCATGGCACGTGACTCGGCTTCCTGAGTGGTCCAGTCCTCACTTAGTGCCAGGCAAGTCTCAGCATTTTTTTAAGAATCAGCTCCAGGACTTCCTGCAGGGCTTCTGTGGGAAGGTGTCTGTAGCAGTCCATTTTGTGCTGCTACGAGGGAACACCGAAGCAGGGCAATTTGTAAAGAAAAGAGGTCTCTGTTTTGTTTTGTTTTCTGAGTCAGAGTCTCACTGTGTCCCCCAGCTGGAGTGCGGTGGCACGCTCACAGCTACTGCAGATTTGACCTGCTGTGGGCTCAGGCGATCCTTCTGCTTCAGGCATCCAAGTAGCTGGAACCACAGGCATGTGCCACCATGCCTGGCTAATTCTTTAAAAAAAAATTGTCATAGAGATGAGGTCTAGCCAAGTTACCCAGGCTGGTCTCAAACCCCTTGAGCTCAGGCAATCTTCTCACCTCCACCTCCCAAAGTGCTGGGATTGCAGGCATGAGCTACAGCACTGGTAAGAAAAGAGGTTTATTTGGGTTCACAGTTCTACAGCCTGAACAAGAAGATAATGCTGGCATCTGCTTTTGGTGAGGCCACGGAAAGCTTCCAATCATGGCGGAAGGTGAAGAAGGAGCAAATGTATCATGTGGTGAGAGTGTGAGCGAGGGGGGGAGAGGGAAGTGCCAGCCTTCTTGAAGCAACCAATTTACATGTGAATGAACGTAGGGAGAGCCACTCAACACCTCGAGAAAGAGCCAAGCCATTCATGAGGGATCCATCCCATGACCCAAACACTAGGCCCCACCTCCAACAATGGGCTACAGTTTCAACATGAGCTTTGGAGGGAAGGAACACCCAGATGCCATCAGCACCCTCCTGCCTCCGCCCCAGTCCTGCAACCAGCCCGTGTCCATGGCTCACACTGTCTCATGCACTTATGTTCTGTTGCTCATGTTGTGGCATTGGCCTGGAGAGTTTCTCTCTTCTTCCTTCAGACCCCAGCCTGCTCCGCCTAATTATGTAAGTGTCTCCTCTACCTACCTTCACCCGAAGCTCAACGTCTACACCACAGTTTTAGCTTCAATGATTGTTTATGCATGCTGTTATAGGAGATGTTCATTGCTTTACTTTTGTAAAGTTCATTTCCACAATCCAAGCAGAAGTCCACTCAAGGACAAGGGTTGGGATCAAACACACTTCAAGTTCTTCAAGTTACCTTGCCCCATGCTGTGCACACAGGGGAGGCTCAGACACAGTTACTGAGGAGTTGGAAGGAATGAATTTATCCAAATACTTACTGAACCTCTAATGTCTTTAGTCTTTGTGACTTGGGGGACAGTATTGTCTAACCTGGTGGTGTCACCAATGGAAGGTTTTCGTGTCTCAAGTGACTGAGGGTAGGTCGACCTGGGTAAAGAGGAGAAACACAAAGAGAAGCAAGAGCCACAGGGGATTCCCAGAGAGATTTCTGGAATGAAACATTTCTTGGGGTATGTGACCCTAGAAACCACAAACTTTGTGGTCCTGGCGTTCAGAACAGAACTGCTGAGCTCTGAGGAATGTGTGCACACTTGCCCTGAGTGCTGTGCCCTGAGACCATCTGCAAAGAATGTCTCGTGATTTAAACTAACACGTGAGCTCCAGGATGGGGGACTCCTGGCCCACAGCGGCTGAAAGCAAACCCCAGGGAAAGCGAGTGTTTACTTGAAAACACGCTCTGCACCAAGGAAGAACAAGTACTCGGGGGCTCTTTCATAACCACTGTTCACTTAACCCTGGTTTGTAAGTGGAGTAGGAGAAAAGAAAAGGCATCTTCTGTGATTAGCTGTGTTTTCGTTTGTCAGAAGATTGCAAAACTGAGGAGTTGTCTGAGGAGATCTGAGGCATGTGCTTAAGATATCCTTTTAAAATGGTAATTAATCATGACTGAGTCATAGACGACTCTATCAAAACAGTATCTTACTTTATATAGAGCATCAACTTCTCCAAGTATTTTTATGTCTTTTATCTGTTTACTTTTCAAGGAAAAACCAGATCCTGAAACTAGCTTTCCATGCATGTGTCATTGTCTCTTACTCTAATTTTGTGTGTGCGGATATATAAATGGAGTGACTTGTTTATTTTTTATTTTTTTGAGTTGGTGTCTCACTCTGTCTCCTAGACTGGAGTGCAGTGGTGTGATCATGGCTCACTGCAGCCTCAACCTTCTGGACTCAGGTGATCCTTCTGTCTCAGCCTCCCAAGTAGTTGAGACTACAGGTGCACGCCACCACACCCGGCTAATCCTGCATTGTTATTATTATTTTCTATGAGAGAGAGATGAGGTCTTGCTATGTTGCCCATGCTGGTCTTGAACTCCTGGGCTCAAGCAATCCTCCTGCTTCAGCCTCTCAAAGTGCTGGGATTACAGGTGTGAGCCACCATGCCCAATCACTCATTTCATTAAAAATCATCTTTATTAACTATTTAGTATTTGTTCGTTACCTTTGCGTTTGCTATTTCATTGGTAAGGAAATTTGATTCAAGTATTCACATTTAGTCTCTCCTCAATAATTCCCGACTGCTTCTACTGCCAAACTAATTTGCAAGAAAATCAGGACCTACTTGGAAGATAATCTTTGTTCTTCCACTCTGCCCATGTTTGTCCATTTACAATATTTGTGGCAGACATGAAGAGATTTCTCATCTTTTCATTTCTGGCAATCCTGTTGCTTGAAAGGTTTGGAGAATCAGACACCTCGGTCCATGATACACCATCTGCTACTGGATAGACATCCTTTCTTGAGCTGCCATTTTTCTCTGCCCTGGTCTTCTAAGCTGGACCATCTAGTTGTTTTTTGTTTTTTTTTTTTAACTATTTTCAGTAAGCCGAGGAGACATTCTAAGCAGCCAGGCTGAAATGAGTCCTAGAGAACAAAATATCTCATCCCCCTCTCCCAGCCCCATGAGAACCAGTGACTTCCTCAGCAAGGCCACTCCATCCTGGCGCCAGTGACTTTATTCCCTTGGGACTAGATATTTTACTGAGACAAGGGGCTGTGTCCTCATTAAGCCACTTTCTTTGCTGAATGAGTGCACTTCTGAGAACCTAAAAGCAAATTCAGTCAGGCCCAAGGATATTCAGTGCGAAGGTGAAAGTGAGCTTGTTCTTGTGTGATCGGAAAGGAAGCGATGTGTTGGAGACCCCTTGGTGTCCTGTGGGGAGACTGCGGTGGGAAGAAGGGATCACAGGTGTGGAACTCACATCGTGGAAGCAGCAGAGTTGGGAGGGAGCTGTGAACAGGTGAGGGAGGGGCTCCTATTTGGACTGGGCGAGAAGGTAGTTCTACCCAGATACCCTGGGAAGCACGTCTCGGGTCCAGTTGGAAACAAGAGACCCCAGTGACAAAGGTCCTGAGGCTGCCGACCAAGGAGGGCTGTGTGGACACAAGGGAGCCTTGGGCATGGCGGGGCTGTCCAGGGAAGGGCAGACACAGGAAAGCAGAGCTGGAGATGACCCCTGGCCCAGCAGAGGAGGAGGCTGCCAGCCTCCAGGGAGGAGCACACAGGGTCAGAACAGAGGCTTTTGTTTTTGTGCATCTTTGACTTAGCTGGATTTAAAACAGACAATGATAAGGTGAGCTCAGCTTCCAGGATTACCACGTTCCCCTGTTGGGAACTCGGAAAACAGGTTGCAAAGGGTTTAGGGGACATTGTGGACAGATCAGTCCTCTTCCTCAGAGCCTAAGTGGACCACACCCTCCACAAGACCCTTGAGACCTCCCCAGGTTGTACATGTTTGCCGTGTGCAGTCTCTGGAATAACGTGTGCACAGGGTCCCTTGCAACACTGGGACCGACCATATGCGTGCGGTGATGTTGTCCACATCCAGCCTTTTTGTCCTTATCCTCTGTTCAGTATCTTACTCCCATGGGCTTTCCAACGGCAAAACTTCCACCCTGGGCCTGGAGAGCAAAGGGCATAGAGAAAAGACTGATACATAAAACAATGTCTGAGGCTGGTCCTCGTAAGAAAATCATCGTGAATGCTGACGTCCATGCACAGACAGAAACGTGGCCACGGTCTCGGGAATTCAGTCCTGCTGCTGAGGGACACCACAGAAAGAAAGGGAGACGTTAAGATGATCCTTTTTGTTTATTTACTGTGTTTTTATGGTTCTCAGCTTTTTTGTTGTTGTCGTTAGTGACAGGGTCTTACTCTCTTGCCCAGGCTGGAGTGCAGTGGTGCAATCGTAGTCACAGCAGCCTCTTAACTCCTGGGCTCCAACAATTCGCTGGCCTCAGCCTCCCGAGTAGCTAGGACTACATACCAGGTTAATTTTTTATTCATTTTTTTTTAGTTGAAATCTCACTCCGTCACCGAGGCTGGAGTGCAGTGGCACGCTCACAGGCACCCCATCTTCCACCTGCTGGGCTCCGGCGATCCTTCCGCCTCAGCCTTCCAAGTAGCCAGAACTACAGGCACATGCTACCATGCCCAGCTAATTTTTTGATTTACTGACGAGACGAGGTCTTGCCGAGTTGCCTGGGCTGTTCTCGAACCCGTGGGCTCAGGCAATACACTCGCCTTGGCCTCCCAAAGTGCTGAGATTACAGGCTGAGCCACTGAGCCTGGTCAATTTTTTATTCTTTCTAGAGACAAAAATCTCCTGATGTTGCCGAGGCTGGTCTCGAACTCTTGGCCTCAAATGATCCTCCCACCTCGGTCTTCCAAGTGCTGGGGTTGGAAGTGTGAGTAAGCATGCCTGGTCTCATGTTTCCCAAAATGTAAAAGAATGCAAAATGGTCATAGGCTTCCTTCACAGGCTGCATCCTCAGTTAAGGTGATAATGAAACAAGAACCACTGTGTGTGTGTGTGTGTGTGTGTGTTTGCTTTCAAATTGTCCATGCAGGTTGCTCTACCTTGATTAAGCTTTCAGTGGCAGGTGGTTGTGCCTATAACCTCAAAGTCTGTTTGATCACAAATCTCTAAAAGCAGCACCAGTTTTTATTCTTCCTACCTTCTCTCCTTCCTTCCTTCCTTCAGATTTGCCAAGATCAGATAGAGGCAGAGGTGAATACACAGTGCTCATTGTGAAAACAGAAGTGAAGAAAGAATAAGAACATTCTTTTATGACAGAGAGAGATCACTAGAGACATACACCCTGTGTGACTTGAATAACCAGGAGTTCATTTTCTCATAGTTTTGGAGGCGAGAAGTCCAAGGGCAAGGTGGCAGCAAGGCTGGTTTCAGGCCAGGACTCTCCTCCTGGCTTGTAGAAGACACCATCTCGTTGTGTCCCCACATGGCCTTTTCTCCATTGTGCAGAAAGAGAGAGATCTCTGGCATCTCTCTGTCTTATGAGGACGCTAGTCCTTTTGCTAGGGGCCCTACCCTTTTGACCTCTTTTGCCCCTCATTACCCCCTCAACAGCTCTGTCTCCAACACAGTTGCTTTTGGAGAAACACAATTCAGTCAATGATTGGCAGCGCTAGAGGAGGGGATTTCACGGCACGTAAGGGTCTGGGAGTAAGCCCAGCCAGTGCAGAAGCATGGCAAAGCACAGCACATCCCAGAACTACTGCACTCACTTAAAAATGAGAGGACAACATTAAACTGAACAAACATTTGGTCTTTTCCTCTCAGGCTCTGGTACCAGGATGTCATGATGGGATATTGAGGTGTGCTCAGTTCTAGAAGACAAGAAACCTAAGAGGCCTTATCTTTGTTGGTAGGAAGCCTCCTCCAGGGAGGACAGCTTTGTGACCTCCTGCTGCCTCACAGGAAGGAGTGAATTTCAGTTTGAAGGAGAATTGGAAGCTGAGGTCACACCAACATGCAGAGCCATATGGTGAAATGAACTGGAGGAAATGGCTCTGGGAATTATGGAGACACATGTGGCATGGCTTCCATTCATCCAGATGATGATTTTTTTTTTGAGTTTACATCTGACTCTGTCACCCAGGTTGGAGTGCAGTGGCATGATCACGGCTCACTGCAGTCTCGACCTCTTGGGCTTTTGATGCTCCTGCCTCAGCCTTCTGGGTAGCTGAAACTATAGGCATGTGCCACCACACATGGCTAATTTTAAAAAATTTGTAGAGATGTTGTCTAGCTATGTTGCCCAGGCCAGTCTTGAACTCCTGGCCTCAAGCAAGCTTCTCACCTCTGCCTCCTAAAGTGCTAGGATTAAGGTGTGAGCCACCGTGCCTGGCCATCTTGACGGTTTTGAGCCTGGCTTTCCTGGGAAGATCAGCATGCCTTCCTGGCTGTAAAAAAGGAACGGCAAGTACCAGATGTGCAAGCAAAGTTGACAGCACATGCCCACCCTCCCCAGACTTCAGACACCTGCCCAGCAGGTCTCCGCCTGGCTTGGGTTCCCCCCAGGACTCTTCACTTGCTGGACTCTTAGTCACAGGGCACCCGGGTGTTGCTGGCTTTTTCCAGACTTCAAATGAGAGCTCTTATGATTCATAAACCTATCTCAGGGCCTTGTGGCTTTCAGTCTCCAGCTGGGGAGTCAGCTTCTAGAGCCGGCCATTAAAAACACTGATGTCGGAGGAAGATGTCTGCATCCCTGTGAGTTGTGCCTAGGTGCTGGCACTCAGGTAGGAGCCCAGAGGGCGTAGCTCAGGTATTCAACCAAAATGCCTGGTTAGCAAACCTACCATGGTGACTCCAAGTATAATGAATACCCCGTTTTGCCTCTCAGTTCCCCCCTCACCCCTCCTCTGCGTGACTGCCCCAACCTTCCAGTAAGCAGTTAACCACATCCTCTTTAACCACATCCTGCTTGACAAAAAGCCCAGATAAGCTGTTCTGCAACCGCTTGAGATAAACTGTTTTGTACTTGTTATCGTTCTGCTAACTGTTCTGTAACTGAAATTTCCCGTAAACACCCCACCCGACTCTGATAAAATTGCAGTTTTGGCCTTTATAAACCCCTTGCTTGCTCCATTTGGGGTCAAGAGTTCTTTGTGGCACAAGCCTGCTCTTGACAGCTGTCTAATAAAGGACTCAAATTCGACTCTCTGCATGTTGGCAACTTCTTTCTTGCAATCCGACTATAACACAAGTATCAAAGGGAGCTAGGTGGCTGCCAGGGCGAGTCTGGCAGGCATGGAGGCCTGGGCAAAACTCCTGTTGAGGACCACAGTCAGCTTGCCATGTGAACAGGCAGCTCTGGGCACCCTGACCTGAAGGCCACCCACCTGGCTTCTCACAACCTTACAGGAGGTCTCTGTGTTGCCCACAACCTGGAGTCTGTGAGTGTCGCTGTCCAAATTTCAATAGACATTGCCAACATGATCCTTAAAGATTCTACGACACCCCTCTTTATCTGCCTTCTAACGCCGAACAGAATTTTCTCTCTTCTTTCCTACGCTATGTGAGTTGAGGTCCTATTTTCAAGGTTGGCGCACAACTTCAAGAAATAAACTGACTTCATAACAGTGAGTTAAATGAAAAGGCAGGCATCTCAGAATTTTTGAGGTGCCTATGGGATCTAATTATGTTGTTTTATAGATAATAAGTCCAAGTGTCGGAGAGGTGAAATGACTTGCCCAAGGTCACCCAGGTAGTTAATATAATATAACCTACTGGTTATAACCTCAAGGAAGGGGACCATGCCTTATTTAGTCTGGAATCTGGCAGGTAGTAAGGGTGGTAGATGGCATCCTTGCTGGAATCACTCACTGTCTTTCTGTTTAAATGCATCCTACACCCACTCTTTTCATCTGCCACTCAGGGCTTCCCATAAGAATTTACTTTTCTGCCCTGTTGACACCGGACTTGACCAATTTTCTTGCTCTGGCTAGTGGAGTGTGTGAGTAACAGTGTACCTGTCCTGAGCAGAGGCTATAAGAGGCAGCTGGCATTTCCAGTAGTTTCTTACTCTTTCCCTCTGCTAGAAGAACAGTATGTACTAGATGGGGCTGGTCTTCAGCCTGAATTTCACATGGAAGAATGTGCAGAGAACAGACCCTAGGCAACGTGCGTCCAACACGTGACACGATCAAGAAAAGAGCCCTTTTTCTAAGCCACCAAGACCTTGAGCTGTTGGTGTAGAGGCCAAGCCGACAGAGACTGTGGTGTTCAGTGACTGCAGGATGTATTCAAGGAAGGAGAAATTAGCCGGGGATGAAGTCCACATGCTATCAGTGCCCTCTGGATACAGCAGTGTTCGTCTGCATTTCAGGACACTACTCTTATCAGCTAGTGGTGTGATAAATGAGGCTAACCTACAGGGATCTGGGCATGGATGAGGGACACCAAGATGACAGAGAATTCTTGAGGACACCGCGTGAGGCATGTGCAGGCCTAGCCTCATGATGCTGCCTATAACATGTGCTTCATATGACTGGGCAGGTAACCAGCCTCAGCAATGTGACCACTGAGGACATCAACTCCTGTTGCTGCAAATTCTGTGGTTATGATGAAGCTTGCCATTGTCTTGCCTGGAGGAGACCGGGGGGGTCCTTGATTTGGCAACTGCAAGGCTGTTGGTGGCTTTAGTGGCAGCAATTTCACTAAAGAGATCAGGGCAGGATGCAGAGGCAAGAGGTGAGTGGGAGCTACTTAGATGTCTGCCAGAATGTGGCCTGTCTCCCTTCTCTAGGCTACTTCTGATGACCTAAACTGCAGTAAGGCACCAAGATGGACACCGAGACAGAGAGAGATTGGTGACCATGTCTGATGTGCTCTCTTCTCTCGACCCTACACATTGTCCAAATAATACTGAGCTATGACCATGACATCTTCAGCCTCCAAGGCTCTGAGAAGGTCTGCACCCCAGGCCGGCATGGCTGGGCTAGATGGCCGACATGGTGTGCACCTTCCACAGTGGTGGGGCGGAGCTGCCCTGGTGTGGAACTTGGGGCCACCTTTGCTGTAGAGGGCTGGGTGTTCAGATCTTTCTCATAACCATACCTGGGCCAGGGTGAGGCAATGATGAGGTAGCTCTTTATTACCGTAGCAGTGAAATGGCAAATCACTAACATGACTAGCTCCATTTTAGACTAAAAGAGGGAAGTACATACATCAGCTATGCTTTGTTAAAGAGTTTAAGGAACAAGGAAGCCTTTAGTCAAGGACAAAGAGATATCACAACTTTTCCCAGACGCCTGCTGGCACCCAGATGTCTGAGGTTCTTGGCCCCCTCCTTTTCCCCCATGCTTAGATAAAGACCCAACAACACAGACACAACAGAACGCTAAGATGGGTCTTCAGGACACCAGTCTGCCATCTTCTTGGCTTGCTGGCTTTCCAGAATAAAATTGTCCCCTTGCTCTGACTTCTTGTTTCTTGAGTTGTTGGCTGCGGTGTGGGTGAGCAGATCGGGTCTGGACTCAGTCACCGGATATTCTGCAGAGCAAAACCTGGTAGCCTTGCCTAAGGCCCGTCCAGACTCAACCCAAGACAAACCTCATCATGAGAGAAAGGGCTCTGTCTCTCTGATTGAAAGAGTGAGAAACTCTCAACACGCAGGGCCTTCCAGACAGTGGGTCTGTGGTCCTTCTTTACATCCTTGCATAGGGACCCCGACCCGGTTCTCAATGGGGGGGCCAAGCACTATGTGACAGGTCCCAGGAAGCTTAGGGTCTGCAGGAACATCCCAGGTGACCCTGTCCTCCTAGAGGAAATGAGAAAACAGACACAGGGACCATGGCACACCACTTTTACAGGTGAGGGGAGGGGGAAGAGGCTATGCTTAGAACAGGGGTCCCCAGCTCCCAGGCCGTGGACTAATACTGATCTGTGGCCTGTTAAGAACCGGGCCACACAGCAGGGGATAAGCAGGCAGTGAGTGAGCGAAGCTTCATCTATATTTACAGTGACTCCCCATCGCTCACATGACCCCCTGAGCTCCATCTTCCGTTAGATCAGAGGCAGCGTTAGATTCTCATAGGAGCACAAACCCTATTGTGAACTGGGCATTCAAAGGATCTAGGTTGCATGCTCCTTATAAGTATAGAATGCTTGATGAGCTGAGGTGGAACTGAGGCAGGGATGCTAGCACTGGGGAGTGGCCGCAAATAGGGATTAGCATCAGTAGTGAGGTTAGACCGCACAGAAACCATCATAAAGCAATTGTCTGCAGACTCATGTCAAAACCCGATCTGTAAGTGGCAAGTGAGTTGATGTGCTTCAGTTGTACAGCTGCATCTGGTGGCACAATGATTGTATCATTATGAATATTAATAATATCCTATACATAATTATGTGTATTGTATAATTATGGATAATTATTTTATTATATACAATTATATATATTTACATTATATATTTCCATATTTCATTATATATTTACTATATATAGATATATTATTACATATATTTCATTATCTATTTCATTATATATTATGATGTAATAATAATAGAAATAAAGTTCACAATAAATGCAATGTGCTTGAATCATCCCAACCCCCCCACCACCACCTGCCCCTGGTCCGTGGAAAAATTTTCTTCCGTGAAACTGGTTCCTGAAGCCAAAAAGGTTGGGGATCACTGATTGGGGGGTCAAGCACAGTGTGTGACGTTCGTGAAGTTGTGAAAAGCACACCAGAAAGGGCAAAGGAGGGAGCTCAGAAGGGATCAGGGGAGAGCAGGACAGGGTAAGCGGCCTCCCTGGTTCCTGGGATAGACCCAGCTGGCAGACAGACTGAGGCTTCCGTCTCCATCCTATGAGATGCAGAAATGTGAGTGTCCAGTACTTAAGACACACCTGTGCTGACACAGGACTGGGTTCACAAACAAGGTCCAGAATGACAGAGGAGAACCTCTCCGTGGACTCGAGAAGGGGTGAAGGGGAATCTGCTCACAGGACATGTACAGACAGGGTCCTGAGGTGTTCTAGAGATTTCCTTCCCCTCCCACAGTCTCCTGCTGATTTTCTTTGCCGGGTGGCTGAACTGGGAGCTGGGGATGTTTTCAGCTGTCCTCTGGGAAGTAGGAGGGAGATAGACAGGCAGACAGGGTGGTGACTGCTGAGGGCTGGGTTATCTGGCTAGGGCTGGCCCCTCCCTCCTCAGCCTCTACAATTTTGTTTTGTCTGGACTCCTTGCTCAGCCTAAAATTTCTGAGGGCTGCGTTTAGCCTAGACATATTGTGGTTCCTGGCACATATAGGGACATGCTCCTCCAGGCCCCAATGAGCAGCATCTGGTGGGCTTCCCGAGGGGCCAGTGAGCAAGGACAAAGGCTCTGTGGGCCCTGTCGGAGCATGAGAAGATAACCGGAAACATGCAGAGACAATCCCCACGAAAGGCTTCTGGGAAAACGTGAAGGCTCAGAAACTCCAGGGCAGCTTCCTGGGAGTTGCAGGATCAGAGCACAGTGGCCTGTGAGAGATGGGGGCACCATGGGTCCACTGAGGCCTCAGGAAGGAGGGACAGGCCCCTGTGGGTCCTCTGAGGCTGAGAACTCAAGGTATTTCACTCCAGAGGTGATGCAGTGAGGGTCTCTCCCTGCTCATGGAATTTGAATCCATCTGTTGGCAGCTCTCAGCTTCACCTCTAGAACCTTCTATTCTTCCAGCCCCAAAGTACTGGGACTGTGTGGGGAGCAAAGAAGGAATGCTGGAAGGA
>CAUYQG010208036.1:0-37552 GCA_963574415.1 Tarsius wallacei
CTGAGGTGAGTGAATTCCCTGAGCCCGCGGGTTCGTGACCCGCCTGGGCAACTTGGCAAGACCTCATCTCTACAATAAATCAAAAAATTAGCCGGCCGTGGTAGTGCGCGCCTGTAGTTCCAACTACTTGGAAGGCTGAGGCAGAAGGATTGCCGGAGCCCAGCAGGTCGAGGTTGCAGTGACTGGGAGCGGCCACTGCACCCCAGTCTGAGACTTCAACTCAATAAAAAAAAAAAAAAGCTTTAAGTATATGTATGTATGTGAGTTTGTGTGTATGTGACAGTCAACCTTTTGTGTTTTGAAGGGCACATTCAGCAGATTATCAGGGTTCTTCCATCCAGGTAGCTAAATGGTTAAAATGATTAGAACTAATCAGGGAGAGGACAATCAAAATATTAATAATTACAAAAAGTGGCTAATATAATCTTAGTTCTCTTCTTCTTTCTGCTGGTGGGCTAACTATGGCATCAAAGGGCAGAAGAATAAGGAGTAAAATGTATGGCAAATTGTTTTTTTAAGGAATCTTTCTAGAACTTGGTACTCTATAAGGAATATAAACTGTGAAACCACTGTATTCAAAGCACCCTTCTAGGCTCTGTGGGAAGAGAAAGACAAAACCACAGGAATGTTCTTTCCGCTTAGGGAAGACAATTAATGAGAGGTATGCAAATAAAAGGGTACCGGACAGCTTCAGAAACACGTTGGACAAGTACTGCGGCCAGAGAAACCCAGGCACATGTCAATGTACAACCTCCCCAGAGCAAGGTCCATGTCTGAATCATTTTTGTTCCTTTCACAGAAGTTAGCCAAGTGCCTTGCCCACAAGATGTGTCAAATGAATGAAGCTTGCCTCAGGAGAGAAAAACAATTAGTCAACAGGCAGGTCGGACCTCTGCTGACACTTCCATTATAGAGAGTACTTCTAGAAGAATGTAAGCTCCATGAGGACAGACCTTTGTGCTTGTCCATTTCTTGGTTGTTCACTACTGTGTCTCTAATTCCTAGTACATTGTTGCTCAACAACATTTGTTGTGGGAATGAATTATCAACTTAGAGCTGCTGGAATGATTAGAGGACTTAGTGAGGAATCAGTTAAGTAAATTAATGGTCCCTCCGAATGATGGGGGTGTTATTCAGCAATGAGAGCCTATCATAGGCCAGGTATGGTGGCTCATGCTTGTAATCCCATTACTTTGGGAGGCCGAGGTAAGAGGGTTGCTTGAGCCCAGGAGTTTGAGATTAGCCTGGGCAACATAGCGAGATGTCGTCTCTACAAAAATAAAAAATATTAACCATGTGTGGTGATGTACACTTGTAGTCCCAGCAACTTGGGAAGCTGAGGCAGAAGGACCACCTGAGCCCAGAAAGTTGTGGCTGCGGTGAGCTGTGATTGTGCCACTGCCACTGCCCTCCAGCCTGGATGATAGAGTGAGACTCTGGCTTTAAAAAAAAAAAAGAAAAAGAAAAAGAAAAAGAAAAGAAAAAGAGAGCCTATCACAGGAGAAGGCTTACTGATAAGGCCATGTAGTGAATGCACAGGCTTTGGAGAACAAGTATCTGGAGAGGAAGGCAAGTCCTGCCACTCCCTGGCTGTGTGACTTTGGAGAGATTATTTAATCTCTTCATAATTCAGTTTCCTCAACTGTAAAATGGGCAGAATAATAGTACATACCTCTGAATTCTTACGAAAATGAGTTAATATATGTAAACTATGTAGAGCAGTGCTTGATTCAGAGTAAACGCTCCATGAATATTAGCTCTAAGTGCTTTTCATATATTGGTTTTTTAAAATCCTCACAACAATCCTATGAAGTGGGTACTATTACAATGATCCCCATTTTATTGTAAATGATATATGACAGCAATGTCCCTGAATGTGATGGGTAGAAATTGGAGGCTTTTGAGGAGAGGAGTAACATGATCTAATTTATAGTTTTTGTGTTTTGTTTGTTTTTTGATTTGGAGTCTCGCTCTTTCGCCCATGCTGGAGTACAGTGGCACACTTCGGCTTCGACCTGCTGGACTCCACCTCAGCCTTCCAAGTAGCCAGAACTACAAGGCGTGCACTACCACGCCCGACTAATTTTTGATTTATTGTAGAGAGGAGGTCTTGCCAAGTTGCCAGAACCCACGGGCTTAGGCAATCCACTCGCCTCGGCCTCCCAAAGTGCTGGGATTACAGCTGAGCTACCGAGCCCGGCCTAATTTATAGTTTAAGAAGACAGATTTGCTGATGGAATGGATGGATGGGAAGTGTGGAAAGATGAGTCGTGAATGACTCCACTGTTTTGGATCCAGTCAACCGAAAGGATGGAATTGCCATTTACTAGACTAGGAAAGACTGCAGGTGAGCAGGTTTAGAATGCACAGTCTGAGGTGCCTATTTGTCACCTGAGTTGAGGTGGTAAGCAGGCAGTTAGAAATAGGAGACAGGAGTTCAGAGGAGAGTTCTGGACTGGAGAAACGAATGTGGGAGTCATCAGCCTATAGGTGATGTTAAAAGCCATGAGACTGGATGAGATCACCAAGGGAGCAAGGAGAGACGAAAAGCAGAAGTCCAAGGATTGAGCCCAATATTTAGAGGTTGGGGAGAACAGAGGAACCAGCAAAAAGGCTGAAGTGGACCAGGGAGTGAGACAGGAGAAAAACCAGGAGTATGTCAGATCCTAGAAACCACTGAAGAAAAGACTTTTAGTGTTTCATGGGCTTTTAAGTCTAATGGCAATTGCTCCCATGTCCGTGTCAGTGATGTCATAGGTGAAGGCACTGATGCTCATGGAGGTTAGGTCCGAGATGCCGAGTATGTAGCAGAAGTTGAAACAGATCCCCGCATCCTCCCCCTCCGTGTCCAGTGCTCTGCACCATAATGGCCTCTGGCAGAAGAGGGAGACTAGCCACGACTATTTTATTTATATGGAACTACTCTCCCATTTCCAAATTGTCTTTTAAACTAGACATTCGGCTTGTCTACCTCGGTATAAAAACCTATTTGATATTCAAGTACAAGTGCTGTAAAAGAAGGCCAAATGGAAATAGGTTAGGCAGCTCCATTGCCAACAGCTGAAGGATATGATAGAATTAGTATCATCTGCTTAGGGATTTCAATTTGGAAGTGCTTGACCTCATGAAGGTTGAGGGCAATGATTTTGAGCCTGTGTTTGGAGCCACAGAGGATTAGTTGTATAAGGGAGAGAGAGAGAGGGATGGGGAGGCAGAGGCAGGCAGGCAGACAGACAGGCAGACACACAGACAGAGAGAATACGAGAGTGTGAGCAAAATCACTCACTGACCTGATCAGTCCTTTGGCTGGGTGAACAGACCCTTGGGAATCCTGATGTCAGGCAGATGAGAGGTAACTGATGATCTTACCATAGACAAAAAGTGCTGGGACCATAGTGCATTCTCTGCTTGGGTCCCTGGCCCTTATGGAGAGGAGGGTGCCATGGGGAAGGCCACCCAGAGGTTGAAATGCTCTTCACCTACTCCATCTCCTTGCCCTACCTTCTCCAACAGTAGGAGGAACTTGAAACTGTGAAAACAAAACAGAGTTAGACAAAACTCAATGAGGAATTCCATGGGATGGCATTGACATATCCGTAAGAGCTGTGGTGTTAATAGGACGAATAGGAAAAAAATCAGGCTACAGTGGATTGGCAAATACGTTAGCTGAAACCTACCAAGAAGTGAAGTGGGAGAGAAAAGCACTAGGTTAGGAGTCGCCTGAATCTGTGGGAGGTAGGCTATGAGATGAGCCAACTCAGAAACAGGCCTCGACCTGACAGTGTGTTGGAGGCAGAGATCTGAGAATGTTAACAAACCGATCCAGCTGAGATGGAACCCCTCAAACTCCCCAAGACTGTCTAAAATGACATAATTGTTTCTTTAGAGGGTAAGCATTTTTAATCCTGTGAAGAGTTAGAAATATATGTAGAAATGTTTAAGAATCAAATTCATAATATTTTTGTTAATTTGTACACATTTGGTATTTTAAGTATTTACAATATTGAAGGGAAATTGACCCATTAAAGTAATGATTGATCACCTTTTGATATCAATTTAAAATATGTAATTAAGAAATTGACTTAGTTTTCTAATTTTAAATTAGAAGACACTCTAAAATTGCAATCAGTATTGGAATACTTGGGAGAATAAGATTTTCATATTTTAAATTTTAATTTGTTAGAGCTATATGAAGTTATTTGACAATTGACATAGGAGAAAATATATTGCATACACAAACATGACTTAAAAATATTTGGCTGGGCTCGGTGGCTCAGCCTGTAATCCTGCACCTTGGGAGGCTGAGGTGAGTGGATTGCCTGAGCCTGCGGTTCGAGACCCGCCTGGGCAATTTGGTGAGACCTCATCTCTACAATGAATCAAAAAAATTAGCCGGGTATGGTAGCGCACGCCTGTAGTTCCAGCTACTCGGAAGGCTGAGGGGGAAGGATCGCCGGAGCCCAGCAGGTCGAGGCTGCGGTGGCTGGGAGCGGCCACTGCACTCCATCCAGTCTGGGCGACAGAGTGAGACTCCAACTCAAAAAAAAAAAAAAAATTTTGAATGAGTTTCAAAAACTAAATTTATAAGTGAGATCAAACATCAATTTAAAAGTTCCCTTAAATGTGAGTGTTGACTGGGTGCAGTGGTTCACTCCTGTAATCACAGCATTTTGGGAGATCAGGTGGGAGAATCACTTGAGTCCAGAGTATGAGACCAGCCTGGGCAACATAATGAGATCTCATCTCCACAACATGTTCAAAAATTAGTTGGGCATGGTGGCACATGCCTTTAGTCCCAGCTATTCTGGAGACTAAGGCAGAAGGATCTTGTGAGCCCAGGAGACCGAGGCTGTGGTAAGCTGTGATAGTGCCACTGCACTCTAGCCTGGACAACAGGGTGAGACCATGTCTCAAAAAAAAAAAAAATATATATATATATATACATAAATCTCTCTAAATATATATAGTTAACATTTACTATATTTATAAAGACTAATAATACTTCTATATTGAAATCAAAAGCCTAAGGAAGACCTAAAGTTTTTAATTAGTAACTTAAAGAGATTGAAGATTAAGTTTTAAAAATAAAAATAACTGTTAATCTTTTCTGGTTAAAAAAGGGTCCTTGAGATTACCAAAAAAATCCTGTTACTCTACCGGGGTCCCCATGGGCAGCTCTGAGTATCTTGTCACTCCATGTGTGTCAGAGGCTTGTACTTCCAGCAAGCTCACTCCTAGGGGACAGCTGGATAAGGCAGGTACCCTCTAGGGGAAGAGGAGGGCCTTGATCTTTAAGAGGTGAGAGGGCAGAGGCAGTTTAACTCTCTTTTTGCTCAGAGGCATGTTGATTGCACAGAAGGACTGAGAGCTACAAAGACAGTAGAGAAAGCAAAAAGCGAGAAAAGATGAAAGAGGAGAAACTCTAGAAAATATCAGAGGAAACAAAGATGGCAGAAGCTGTGAGCATGCCTGCAAGAGAGGACTAGTACTTTAGCATTAAACCAGCATGATTATTGCTTTACTTAATAGATAAGGAATCTGAGGCTCAAAGAGTTTAAATGACCTGCCACGACTGCATGGCTGGTCAGAGTTAGAGATGAAACAAGGGATTGGGTCCTCTAATAACTCCTAGTTCAGGATTCTTTGGGGCATGTTCAGGGTGGTATGGCTTTTTTGTTTCCAGTGCAAGGCCAGTGGCTTTGATGGTGAGTCAGAGCCTGGGTCAGTGGTTCAGGTTTTGCAATTTGGCTAGAGAGACACTGCCTGCCTTCCAAAGCTTTGGATGAAAGTTGATTAATTTTTAAATAAATTCACTTCCCTCCTACAGACTTTCAAGTATCTCCTGGGCTCTGGGCCTTTCAAAGCAACCTGGTACTAGGGGAATTGTCCTCAGGACTAAGGTCTCTCGTCCTTGTAGATGTCTTGGGAGGAGCACACTTTTGAGGCTCACTGTCTCCCCAGGCCTTGTGCAAAATCCCAACATGGCAGCATCCAACTGGGATGGTTCAGATGGGAGTAGGAGCAGGGATGGCGAAGGGTGATTATAGTCGAGGAGAGTGTGTCTGGGGCGGAATTAGGGACAAGTCAGTATATCCAGGCAAATGCAAGTTTTCTGAGTAAGGGGCGGGAGGATATGGAAGCTCTGATTCAGCAAGGCTGTACCTGAAAGTAAAGAAAAAAGAAGAGGCACAAGGTACGTGCCTTTGAATTTCAACCACTATCCATCTCTTGCAGAAAGGAACTTTCCAGGGAGTTCCCTGAAGTGGGCTGAGGGAGGGTTACCCATGGGTGAATATCTCTTGATGCCACTGAGGATGAGTGAGTACTCCCCTCATTTTGCACCTGTATATTAAAAGTAGAATAAGGCCGGGCTTGGTGGCTCAACCTGTAATCCCAGCTCTTTGGGAGGCTGAGGTGAGTGGATTGTCTGAGCCCGTGGGTTCGAGACCCGCCCGGGCAACTTGGCAAGACATCATCTCTACAATAAATAAAAAATTAGCTGGGCATGGTAGCGCGCACCTGTAGTCCCAGCTACTTGGAAGGCTGAGGCGGAAGGATCGCCGGAGCCCAGCAGGTCGAGGCTGCAGTGGCCGGGAGCGGCCACTGCACTCCAGTCTGGGCAACAGAGTGAGACTCCAACGCAAAAAAAAAAAGTAGAATAAAATACAAAATGCACATTTAAAATGTTCATGTGTCTTATGCCCCTTGTCCCATCTAGTATGTTTTATAGCAGTGCCTCATCTGGGCAGGTTTGTACACTATTGCAATAACCCCTCACAGGAGGGAGGACAGAAGCAGCATGCCCATTGTATGACTCAGAAACTGAACATCCCAAAGGAGAAAAATAATATTAAAAAAACTAGGAAGGGCAGGGCCTGATTTCTGGACTCAGACCCACTATTGTTTATTCTCTTCTTCTTCTGTTCTCCAGCTTCCTTTTCATTTTAAAAGCTTTATTTATTTTTTTTTACAGAAGCAATATATGACCCCTGTTAAACATAGTATATTAAAAGTAGAATAAAATACAAAACGCATATTTAAAATGTACATTCAGGCTGGACGCAGTGGCTCAATTCTGTAATCCCAGTATTTTGGGAAGCCGAGGTGAGGGGATTGCCTGAGCTCATGGGTTCAAGAACAGCCTGGGCAACTTAGTGAGACCTCATCTCTGCAATAAATCAAAATATTAGCCGGGTATGGGAGCACGTCTGTAGTTCTGGCTACTTGGAAGGCTGAGGCGGAAGGATCACTTGAGCCAAGTGGGTCGATGCTGGGGTGGCTGTGAGCGTGCCACTGTACTCCAGCCTAGGTGACAGAGTGAGAGTCTAACTCAAAAAAACAAAAACAAAAAACATTTAAAAAGAAGAAAAAATGTAATTCTACTACTTTGAGGTTATCATTCTTCATACCTTAGTATATGTCATTTTAGATTTTTTCTATGTATATATTAGATATAAATGTGGTCTCACACCAACTATAATTTTGGTAACTTTTTTTTTGCATTGGTACAAAGAGGGAAAAATGACCTTTTAGACTATACTCATAACAGTTTCAAATATACATGTACATAGTTGAAAAAGTCAGAACAGCACTATGAATCTTACATCAAGAAACATTTAGCTGGGTACGGTGGCTCATGTCTGTAATCCCAGCACTTTAGATAGCTGAGACGGGAGGATCACTTGCGCCCAGGAGTTTGAGACTAGCTTGAGCAACATAACAAGACCTTGTCTCTACAAAATATGAAAAAACAAAACAAAAAACTTGGGCATGATGGCACACGCCTGTCATCCCAGCTACTCCAGAGGGATGCTACGTTGAGAGCATCGCCTGAGCCTAGGAGGTCATGGCTATGGTGAGCCGTGATCGTGCCACTGCACTCCAGCCTGGGTGCAGAGTGAGATCCCAACTCAAAATAATAATAATAATAATAATAAAAGAAAGAAAAGAAAGAAATATTTGCCAATTTACCAAGTTCACCCTGTCCCATACCCAATTCCTCACCACGAGACAATTGCTTCCAAATCCTAAAACCTTCTAAACAACATACTTATGTTGCTATTTCTTGATTTTGCAGGTTTCAGTATTGTGCACTGACTTCTTGCTATGTAAGATGAGGGTTTAGTTTTCTTGCATTTATGTCCCCCTTTCTCTAACTCCCTTTCTCCAGTTATGGCTATAGCACTGTTTATGATGTGGATGAAACAAAGATTTCAATGCCACATTTCTGTGAGTATGTAACTATCATTCAAGCTGAGCCATGTAGCATACCAAGATTATTTGTTCTTTTTCATTTAACTCTTTACCGCTGGAATTAATAATTCATTTATTTTTGTTTTAATTGGCTTAGTTGGCTAGTTTTCTATACAAAGCTCCCTGACAGACCCAAGTATTACATCCTTATCTATGTACAAACATTTACTTCTTCTTTGACGGACACAGTCCCCCTAGAGGTCCCTGTCTTTCTTCCCCTGTTAGGACTGGTGGTTCTCCTGGGCTGCCACACATTTTCCTTGTCATCATCCTGGAATTTCCCTACACTTCTCTCCTGGTTTAGATCCTCTATGTTCTGGCTCCTATGTCTTCCTACCTCTTGGTTTCTTTCTCCAGTTTGTTGTGTACATTCATTTTAGTGGTGAAGAAATAAATGTTAGTTTTATTTCTAGATCAACATAAAACAACACAAAGGAATATATTGCATGTGGGATACAATTCCCGTTTTGCTTTGTAGACCAAAATTATAGTCAAATTTGTTTTTTCCCTCTAGATTCAGTAAGCTATTTACATTTCAAAACTTTATCTGAAGATCTAAGCTGTGGCTATTGCAGAAAATAACAGCCTCAAGTTCACTCTGTTTAAACAAGAGGACAATTTGAACTGAGAGTCTTCAGGCTACCCAGAGGTGAGCCCTGGAAGCTCCTGCAGACAATGTGTATATTGTCATGTGTGCTGGACCTACGAGGCTCTTTCTCAAACCTCTGCCCTGCACGTGTTCTGTGGGCTGCCAGATGTGACTCAGAACTTTGCCACGTTTCTTTCAGCATGAAGTACAAGCCTTGAACAGGTGCTGAACGTGGTGGCTTCTGAAATGGTTTCTCAGAAAGGCAGTGACTCATCACAGGAAACCCTTTTGTTTTCTCTCTGACCTTCCCCTAGCTTCCTGCTCCACCCCTCTGTGCGTGAGTTTTCACATTCTTTACCAAGAGACAGCTTACCTTTAACCTTAGTCAACAGTGGTAATCTAAAACGCTTCTGGGAATAAGATGGGGATGCCCCTCTGACAGAGATGTCCATGAGGGTAGTAGATTTTTTTCTCAATGCCCTGGCATCTCCCCTTTGAAGTGTGAGTCAATTTCTATCCCATGACCCCTGGAGAATCCCTTTGCCAGTGTCCCTAACCAGAATGGACTGGTACATTCTAAAAGGGTCGGTCTGGGCACAGTGGTTCATGCCTGTAATCCCAGCAGTTTGGGAGACCAAGGCAGAAGGATTTCTCAAGCCTAGGAGTATAAGATGAGCGTAGGCAACACAGTAAGACCTTGTCTCTACAAAGAAAAAAAAGAAAAAGAAAAAAAAAGCAAAGCATTAGCTATACATTATTATGCACACCTGTATGCCTAAGCTACTTGGGAGACCAAGGCAGAAGGATCACCTGAGCCCAGGAGGTTGAGGCTATGGTGAGCATTGATCATGCCACTGCACTTAAGCCTTGGTGATAGAGTTAGACCATGAATCAAAAAAAAAAAAAAAAAAAAGTGGGGGCGGGGAGGTAGAGTGGTCTCTTAGCCCTTGCTTTAATCAGGGACTGCTTTTGCACAACTCTTTTTCTAGAAAATATACATCACTATACATTTAGTAACAGGCATTCAGTTGTTTTTAGTTGATGTGGACTAAATTGGAAAGGAGATTTGTGACTGCTGACTCCCAGTAATTCAGACATAATCAAGGTCTTCAATGGATCTATGTTAAAATGATGTAGACATTTCAGATTCTCATATGTGTAGTTAAAAGGGACCTTAAAAATCATCATGACTGCCCAGCCAGGCCCTGGTCTTGTTGGTCCTGGCCCTTGTAAGCCTGTGTGCTGCTTTCCACTTGAACTCCGGCCTCTACTTCCGTCTGTACCTCTTCTTCACACCTCGCACCTCAGGGTGTAGTCCTCAGGCTGTAAAAACCTCTCACAAGGTCTTACCCTTCCTTTGCCACTGGTTTCACTGAAGCCCCTCCACGGTCCCAGGTTTCTCTCTAAACTGCAGACAGATTCAAACTATTGACTGGTTTCCTTCTGCTGAGAATCCATGAATTTCCATGAAGGGTGTGTTCCAAAATAATTCTTGAAAAATGTAGTAGGAAAATACTCACTAAAGGAAATTTGAAGAAGACACAAACAAGTGGTTTTTAGCTTTTCTGGTATGTTTTATTTGGCTATTTCCCCAGTAAACCCTTCCCTTCTAAGGAATAGGTGTGTTTGTGTGTGTGTTTATTACAATCCTCATTTTATTCATTCAATTTTGTACCCTGCTATTTTCCACTTGTGCTCTTCTCTGCTTTTTAGAAGGAAACTTCTGTTAGACCACTGCCACCCATTTAGAAAAATTGGTTCCTTTAACTTTTGGTACAGAAAACAACTAGCGTTTGGAAACAGGATGTCCTCCACATCTTCCAGTCTTCTCCACTGCCCCATGTAGGGGAATTGGGGTTGCATTCTCTGTTATTGTCAATGTGGCCCGTGCTTCCTGGTAGTCCATAAACCAGAACCCTTCCTCTGCCACCACATCCACCTTCAGTCTTATCTTCTAGTCACCATGATGGTAACATCAGAGCCCCAGCCACCATCTTGACCTGCCTGCCATACCTTTGACCTTTCATTTATTGTGAAAAAGTCTGTTGTAAAGCTATTCAGCCATGACACCTGAGCACCCCATAACTTTGTGAAGCAGGAATCAAGTCTTCCTGTAAGTCTTTGATCTGTCTTATTAGCCCCAGTGTGATGCCGAGTATATAGAAGTCACCCGGTACGTGTGTGATGAGTGAATGAATGGATGCATGAATGAATAAGTATAATTGTGGTTGTAAGTACGTCTTCTTTTTTAGTGTCTCCAAAAGTAAATCACAACTGGGATGGAAATATTCTCTTCAGTGCATTTCCTTCCACAAGGGAAGAAACAAACCAAGTAGGAAATTGAGAGTCAGAAGGAAGTGAGCTTTATCTTGGGGAGGAATGATGGTCCCTGGTTTCTCAGATCTCTTTTTCCTTCCTCCTCACATCATAGGTCAGAGTCCCAGGATATTGCAAAATTCTTTTTTATCTTTAAGAATAGTAAATGACTGTTTTTTTCTTTGTTACTGTCCCTAATTTTGAGGCAAAAAAGGTTTATTTTCCAAGATAGAAGCAGCAAGTTCTCTTAGAAAGTCCAAACTTTTATGAGCTTCCTTAATACCTCAAAATCTTAGTCCCAGGGTAATCTTGCCTGGGACTAAGAGGTAAAATTGCTGCTAGGTGAGAGACTATTTACTCAGCAAGAAAAATAAGTGATGGATACATACCACAACATGAATGAATCTCAAAATAAATATGCTGAGTGAAATAAGCTGTACCAAAAAATATATACTGTATGCTTCCATTTATATAAAATTCTAGAAAATACAAACTAATATGTAGTGACAAGAAGGAGGTGAGTCGTTGCCTGGTGGATGAGGCGGGAGAAGGGGGAGGCTGGAATGATAAAGGGGTGCTGGGAAACTTTGGAAGTGATGGATATGCTGGTTGCCATTATTGTGGTAATGATTTCACAGGTGTATGTGTGTGTCAAAGCTTATCAGACTGTACATTGTAAAGATGCAAAGTGTATGGGATATCAATTCTGCATCACTAAAGATGTTCTAAAAATTGCTGCTGGGAAGTAGAGACTGTCTTAGTCAGTTTGGGCTGCTATAACTGGGTGTCTTCAACAACATAACTTTATTTCTCACAGTTCTAGAGGCTGGCAAGTCAGGTAATCCAGCGTCTAGTGAGGACCATTTTCCTGGATTAGAGACAGTCATCTCCTCCTTGTATTTTCCCAAGGCAGAAAGCAGTGAGATCAACTCTCTTGTTTCTCTTCTAAGGGCACTAATCCAATTGACAAGGGTCCACCATCACAACTTAATTACCTCCCAAAGGCCTTACCTCCAAATATCATCACACTGGAGATTTAGGATTCAACTTATAGGTCTCCCACCTGATATGTCCTACCTCATTTCCCGGCTTCCTCTACGACAAGATGATCATCCCCAACTTTGTTCCGAAAGTGAAATCAGTCCTTTGTCTGTTTTTGAGTCAGAGTCTTACTCTGTTCCTCAGGCTGGAGTGCAGTGGCGTGATCATGGCTCGCCACAGCTTCCACTTCCTGGGCTCAGGTGATCCTCCTACCTCAGCTTCTCAGTACCTGGGATTACAGGTACATGCCACCATGCCTGGCTAATTTTTTAATTTTTTTTGTAGAAACGAGGTCTCACTATGTTGCCCAGGCTGGTCTTGAATCCTAGCCTCAAGCAATCCTCCCACCTTAGCCTCCCAAAGTGTTGGTATTACAGGCTTGAGCCATTGCACTTGGTCCGCAATCAATCCTTTGTTATGAGGCACTAAGATTTCTTGGCTTCCTCTGAAGGTACAGAAGATATTTTAACTGGGTCACTGTTCCCTCCTGGTTAATTCTCAGGGCCTCCTGAGTGCTGTAGACACACGTGTCCTTTTTTCTTATTTTGTGGCTGTTTAGGGGATACCCCTAAACAGTGGCATATTGTTGAATAGACAGCAGCCAACAGTGTTGCTGGCAGTTGAATTACTGTCCACCTGGGTCATGATAACAATTCTTAGACCTTTGACATGTTTTCAGAATGCTTTTCAAAATACTCCACACAGGAAGCTCTGAGACAGTGTACACACTAGACAGGTAAGTTTTAATCACAGAGGTGGGATCAGAAAAGCACTGCACATAGATGACCTCTTCATCAACCTTAAAATGGAAGGACTCAAGCAGCTGCAAGGAAGCAGGGAGATTGTACCAGCCTATCTTAATGCTGTTGCTGCTGGTCCCTGCTCTCTTTTTTGAGTTGGAATCTTACTCTATCGCCCAGACTGGAGTGCAGTGGAATGCTCACAGCTCACTGCAGCCTTGACTTCCTGGGCCTAGGTGATCCTTCTGCCTCAGTCTCCCAAGTAGCTGGGACTACAAGCATGTGGCACCATGCCTGACTTATTTTTTTGCTAGAGACAAGGTCTCACTGTGTTGCCCAGGTGGGTTTTGAGCTCCTGGACTCAAGAAATCCTCCCGCCTTGATCTCCCAAGGTGCTAGGATTACAGGGGTGAGCCACTGCTCCTGGTCCCCTTTCTGTTTTTGTAGTAAATCATGGTGTGATGTTCACATTTCCAGGGAACATGGAACAGCCACAGCCTTACTTACCTTTGAAGCAGGCAGCTGACTATCCCCTCCCTATCCCATATTCTGGAGAAGTGGTAGGAAGAGATGACACCTTCCCTTGTTGATTTTCATCCATGACTCAATATGCCTGGACACTCTTGTTGACATTGATGTACTTGTTGCCTGAGAGGAGGGAGTTGGTGAATCAGGTTGGGTGGGTTCAGGTTCTTTACTATGTGAAAAGCTTTTGTGTCTTTACTTTGGGAAGGAAAGGAAACACCCAGGCTTCTTGCTTTTTTACTAAATTAAAGGGTGCTTTCTGCATTGTAAATTCTCCTGAGATGTATCTTGACTTTGCCTTGGGTGATGACGCACACATGTCTGCTGTGTGGCATTACTATTACTTAGTCTGACGTGTTTGGGATTTAGGAGAGGGTTGAGATTAGACCTTAAGGCTCATGTTGGTTGCATCACACAGGAAGAGAGCCCACAGCATGGTGGGTTATAGTCAAACAGAAGCAGCATGGGAAACTCAGCCACCTCTTCTCTTGTGCGAAACCCAAGTTCATGACAAGGCAGTCAGAATTACTTACTTTTGGGGGATACTTTGCAACGTTTGGACCCAGTTGCAAGTAGTTGGAAAGAGATTGACAAAGAAGGGCAAGAATGACGTGAAAGCCACTCCCAAATAATGGTTTAGAAATTTGTAGGGCCAAGCTGGCATGATCCAGGGTTGAAGGGACTGACCTACCCTGACTAGAGACACCAGGATGTGGCACTAGGCCTTGAGTGCTTCCAGTGTGTGCCTGCCCTGAGATAACTGGGGACAGCCTGAAACAAAATTCAACCCACTGTCACCACCCCTAAAATTTATCATCTGATTGGCTAGCAAGATTGTTACCGTATAAAACAAAGGTAATAAGCAGTAGATGGTGGGAAAGACTACAGGTGATATAGTTGCTTCAAGATACAGGTACTGATGTGGGTCAGAAGACTCAGGAAAGGCTCCCAGGCAAGTTGGACTTGGTCTGGCACTGGATCCTTCCTCCTCTGAATTCAGTTGGGGTTTGGGTCCTAGATTCACCAGGACTTACTTGGGCAAACATAAAGGTCTCTGATCCTCAGTATTCTCTTCTACAAGATAGAGACAATGATAACTATGTCCTGGGCTTTTTGTGAGCATTAAATGCCATGAGGTACCTGGGATGAATAAGTGGTCTATAATGTTAGATCCCTTCGTTATTTCTATGGCTTCATGGAATCCTCGTTTTCTGGGAATGGCTCATTGATTTGGACACAGCTCTTACATTTGTAAGGCTGCTACTGCTGTTTCTTCCTGGAGATGGAGTAGGGGGAGTGCTACAAACAAACCATGAGCTGCTTTTCCTAACGACGTACCCAGTTCCCCCAACTGGGTTACAAGTGTCTCTTAAACCAGAGACTCCAAAGCATAGCTTGCACCAAGAAGGATATTTTGTCCAAGTACTCACTTGGCTAAAAATACCAGAGTCCTCAATCATAAAGTTCATATCATGTTTTTTAGTAGTTCAGCTTCCCCTTCTAGCCCTTCTAATTTGAAAGCATTTCCCAATTTTACTATACACAAAATAGGAAGTTATAAAATTCTAGCTCTGCATTTAGGTGCCATTTATTCTGGATGCACAGACCTGGAAATCTGATGCTTAAAAAAAAAGTTAATCATAAGAACTTGGTCATGATCAAGAGGAAGTGTAGCATAATAGTTAGGAGCATGGATTCTGGGTTCAGACTGCCTGGACTTGCTTCCTGGCTCTGCCACTTTACTAGCTACACGATGTTGGGTAAAATACTTAATAATCTCCTTGTGTCTCAGCTTACTCATCTATTAAGTGGGAGATAATTGTACATATCTCAAAGGGTTGCTGTGATGAGTAAATCAGTTAACATACATCCAAATCACTTAGAGCAGTAAATGGCCAATGTATGTACTAAATGTGTGTTAGCCATCATTAATATCATTTTGCCCTGGAGAAATTCAGGCCTTGAGGAATGCTATGCCCCTAAAGAAGAGGACATCAAGAGCACTAGCTGGACCTGGCGACAACAGAAGGCAGAGAAAAGAATAGTCTTAGGAAATATGAGCCCAAGTGCCAAATCTTAATGCGACAACTCAGGTTGGATCACTGACAGGAATCTGCCATCAGAGAGACCCTTTAGAATGTGACGGTCCTTACTCTAGGCTCTGGGATTCCAGGTTACAGGCCCTCTGTTAGCCTGCTCAAGACCTATCTCAGAAAAGACCACACACTTCCACAGGGCTGAGTCAGTCTCAAGCCTTTTTTTCTGTCTTCTGGACCTCTGGGTGCCACTGTCTGGACATGTCCAACTTGGCAGGCAGCTGGCATCTTACAGATTCAGGTTGTTATCAGATGGACACTCACCAAACAGAGTCCCTCCCAGCCTCGTGCTATGCACAGCAGTGCACGTAGGCCTGCATACCTCCTATCTGTTCCCGAGCAATCACATCCCAGCCACCCTGCCCCATTCCAAGGCAGCCGGCGCCAGTTGGGGCACAATGTCCGGGGCAGAAGCCAGGTATTTTTCTTCCTCTTATCCTTTTTGATTCCATAGGCATTTTTTTCTAAGCTCAGGATCTAACTGCGATGTCCAACATGGGAAAACAAACCTGAAAGGCAGGAACTAAGTGGTGTCTGTTCATGGTGCCGCTTTTTGCTGTTCTGAAATGCAGCCAAAAGGAACAGCCTCTGCCCTGCAGGACAGAAAAGCCAGAAGCAGCGTGTCCCTCTTTCTCCAGCCGCTGCCTGCCCTATGAGCATGCTGCATATACCCACACATTAGTGGTACACTGTCTGGTCTGATGTTCAGATCTATATTTAAACACTACTGTGGGATTCAAAGTCCAAGTGTGTAAGTGCATGCCTGGGCATGGTCTCCTGGCCAGGCTCCAGGGTTTGCAGCCTACCTAGCTGGTCCTCAAAGCTGGCCTCTTGCATCAGAAGTGATCCCACGCAGCTCTGATGACAGACAATTTGTGACAACTTACCCTGCTTTGGGAAATCTCTCTAAGTTCTCTTATCTTGGCAGAGAGGACCACGTTTGACTATTTACAGTTGGTACCATTTCTTAAACAGGTGCTCTGTACCAGGCAGTGTGCTAAGGGTCCTTCATGTAGCAATTTCCTCCGTCCTCTCTCCCCACCCCACCAGTGCTCCGGTGTAGACAGTGTGATCAATTCTGCTTTACAGATGAGGACACAGAGACCTGGTAACATTAGGTCACTCGCTCAAGGTCGCCCTGGTAGTAAGTGGTAATGCCAGTATTCGGACAAGACAGTCTGATCCAGAATGTGTTCCTCGCCACCACAGTGTACATTTTGGTGGCATCTCTCTGCTTATGTCTCTCCAAAGATTAGACCAATGCCTGAGAATTATCACAGTCATTGTCATCATCAGTCTCATCAGCCAGCAGGGGCCAGAAACCTCTACATGGTTGACTAATTTGCTACGTCCTTTATGTTAAGGAGAATAATGCAAAAATCGAGTTATTTCCTAATTGATTTCTTTTACTTTGATTCAACAAATATGTAGTGAGCATTTGCATTGTGTAAGACATACTAGAGTGGGCAGGGAGGGATGCTACAAGGCCATTGCTTTCAAAGAGGCTTGCTCTGTAGAAAAAGAAATAATCTTCCCAAATTCCTGAGATGGCTCACAAGGCCCTCTGAGATAGGTCCTGTCTTCCTTCCTCTTCAGTCTCATTTGCCACATTCCCTTCCTTTGCTCAAGGCTCCTTCAAGTCCTTTTGTCTGCTGAGGATCCTGTCACCTCAGAACTTTAGCACCTTCTTTTGCATCAGCCTGAAATACTCCACACCTTTGCCTGGTAAACTCCTTATCTTTCAGGTCTCATGTTAAATCGCTCTTGTTTAGGAGAATCTCTCTCAATCCTGTAGATTAGGTCAGGTTTCCCCGTCACATTTCCTCATAGCTCCCTCTACTTTTTATTTTTGTCGTTATTTGATTAATTCACCAGGCTCTATCAGCTGCTTGAGTGCATCGGTAATATTTTTGTTGTTGACCAGTATATTCCCAGCACATAATTGGTGTTTGCTAAATACTCCTGAGTGAATGAAGGTTACAGATTATTTATTAAAGCAAAAACTGGGTTCTCCATTCCCCGCAAGAAGCAGACATCAAGATGGGACAAAACATGGTGAGATTTTATTAGTGGCAAAGCCTATGAGAAAAAAAATGGTGAGGGAGCAGGATGGAGCAGGGAGAGAGGTCAGACTGTAAGTCTGATTCTAGGGTGAAGAAGGGAAGAAAGGAAGGTTGAATGCAGTGTCTTATATATTCCTCTGCAGTAGGAGGAAAGTTCTGCAAGGCCACAGAGTACTTTAGGCTGATCTTCAGAGGAGTCCTCTGTCTCCCAGTAACAGCTCCAGGACCATGTCAATGCTGCACTCACTCATTGGCTGGCAACAACCCATGGGAGGCGTGGCCTGACCCAGGGAGTTTGGTGGGCAACCTCGGGTCCTCCATGAGTTATGCTTCCTGGGGGTGAAGGCACAGACCTTCCTCCTGGCGGCCATGTGGGGGTTCCGAGGCCAAAGGAAGTGACTTCTGGTTTATAGGATTGAGAAAAATTACCCAAGGTATGTTGTCTATAAAGGGCAGGAAATCTTACTTTTGAGGTTTACCAAGTGTTTGTTAAATACATTATTCTTTGACACTGTGGAAGACACAAAGGATTGAGGATGCATGAGCTGTCCTCAGAAAGTTTATAATCTAATTAAGAGACAAAGTAAACTCATATTTGTGCACCTGAACCTTCGTTTTTTCCTTTCTGAAATGGAGACATCTCCACCTACCTTGTGTAACACATGACTATTAGGTCCAGTGACATATGTGAACAGGGTAGGTGCTCAACAAATAAGATTTGAATATGAGTTTTAAAAATTAACAAGTCATTGTCCTCTCTATCTTTTGTTTTTTCCAGTCACTTCAACAGGGATGATGGTTTTTAAAGTAACTTTTGGCTTAGTGTGTTCTCCTTGTAATTATTCCCATAAACAATCCCCTGAGGCTTTTTCTGTAAGATCATTTCAAGTAGAAGAACTGCAGTTTAAACAGCAGTTTAAATATGTGATCAGCACCAAGGGGAGATTTAGTATCGAGTTACCACATTTAAGGAACTCTTTGGGAAACAGCTCGATGGTGTGTGTTTGAAACAGTGAGCTCACTGAGGGCTTGGTTTCTTAACTCTTAACCCTGAGGCAATGTTCGTTTTTTTCTCTGTTATAACGTAGTCACTGGGACATTGCGTAGTTATTGCTCTTTTCATAGATGAAGGTTGTGGATCCCTGAGGGAGCTGGAGATTTGGTGTGGGTAGACCTCCCTTTTCCTCAATGCCAAAGAAAGAGGGTGGGTGTATAGTTCAGTCAGATGTGGTGGCTCACATCTGTGTAATCCCAGCAATTTGGGAGGCCAAGGCAAAACAATTGCTTGAGCCCAGGAGTTTGAGATCAGACTGGGTAACATAGTGAGACTTCGTCTCTACAAAAAATTAAAAAATTAGCTGAGTGTGGTGGTGCACACCTGTAGTCCCACCTACTCAGGAAGCTGAGGCGGGAGGATCACCTGAGCCCAGGAGGTAGGGGCTGTGGTAAGCCATGATTGTGCCGCTGTGCTTCAGCCTAGGAAACAGAGTGAGAGCCTCGCCACACACAACAAAGAGGGCATGTTTCTGCCTTTGCAAATCCCCCTCCCCATACACCTCTGTTATTATATGTTACGCTTTCAATACATTTGCCCCTGAAGTTAATCTTATTCTAGTCTCACCTGTTGAGTTGGCCTGTCTTTTCTAGGATTGGTTTTAATTCAACAACTATTTCCCAAGGAACTAACTAGTAGATGCAGGTATTGTGCCTCCTTCCTCATCAGGGAGAAGACAGGCTAGGGCATAAAATGTACACATGAAATATAAACCACTCTAAAGAATACAGTCAATTAAAAATATGAGGGGAGAATCCCCAGAAACCAAAATTTATTTATTAAAAATTGCGGCCCGGCTCGGTGGCTCAGCCTGTAATCCCACGCCTCGGGAGGCTGAGGTGAGTGGATTGCCTGAGCCCGCGGGTTCGAGACCCGCCTGGGCAACTTGGCGAGACCTCATCTCTACAATAAATCAAAAGAAAAATTAGCCGGGCATGGTAGCGCATGCCTGTAGTTCCAGCTACTTGGAAGGCTGAGGCGGAAGGATCGCCGGAGCCCAGCAGGTTGAGGCTGCGGTGACCGGGAGAGGCCACTGCACTCCAGTCTGGGTGACAGAGTGAGACTCCAACTCAAACAAAACAAAACAAAACAAAAACAACAACAACAAAAAATTGCGAATTTATTCTTACATGTTTAAACTCCAGTCACCTTCAAAGTACTCTCCGTTTGATGCAATACACCTAGACGCTTTGTCCACTGCTCACAACAGTTTTTGAAATCCTCATTTTTTATGCCTTTTAGTGCTTCTGCCATTTTTTGCTTCACCTCTTCAACATCGGCAAAACGTTTCCCTTTGAGGACTTTCTTCATCCAGGGAAACAAAGAAAAAAAGTCATTTGGGACAAGATCGAGTGAATAGGGAGAATGGGATACAAAGGTCATGCTGTTTTGGGTCAAAAACTACTGAACACTCAGCACAGTCTGGGCAGGTGTGTTTGTAAATCACCCATCATGAAATGGGCAAAGTCACTGAAAGACTCTCCAAAAAAAACAATTCACTGAAGCTGAACGCAACTTCTCACAGCAATGCTAGCTGGTACACCTGATGCTGATGGGTTCGAAGAACACTTGCCTAGCAAGAAAGGCCTCTACTACAAGGGGCCCACCCTCCAAAAAATAAATCTATTTTATGGGGTGCCCCCCTCGTATGTATGCATTACAAAGTATCATGGGACTGAGGAGGAAACAGGTTACCCAGGGTGAGGAGTCAGCATTTGATCCAGGACTCAGTGTTAATTGTCAGAGAAAGGGACAAGGAAGTAGCAAAAACAAGAATAGGGTGTGTTTGCTATGCTCAGACCTTAGACAAGTAATTTGTAATGGCTGGAAGATAGGAAAGGACCCAAGGAAGGATGACAATAGAAAAATGAGGTTGTGTGGGCTCGTCCGCAGAAAAACTGGTTGCCCTCAACCTGGACAGGATCTGGTATTGGATTGGCTGTGGGGCCTACCTCTCCAAGCCTATGGAAAAGCTTCTGGGTCTTTCTGGCTTTTTCCCTCTGCATCCTATGATGATCACAAATGCTGAGAGACTGCGAAGGAAACGGACACGTGAACCCCTCTTAGCTTCTCAGAAAACAGATACAGAGGCTGCAGAAACAGGAGCAAGCTGACTTCAGTGAGCACAGCCGGAATGGGGTCAAGGTCCTCTTAAAAGACTCGTGCAGAGATCTTAATTTTGTTATATCTGGAGGTCAATAAATGGAATTTTCTATAAGAAAACAAAACAAAATGAGAAAAAGACAAATGAGTTTGTGGGTAAAGTATGGCTGCCCTTGAAAAACTTGTTCATAGGTGAAAGAGAGTCACTGATGCTTTAAAAGCAGGAGGCAAAGTTTGGGCTATTTAGGAAACAGCGTCCAAAGGAAGGACAAAATGAGACAAAGTGACTAGTGTGAGAATAGTGCAGTCATTTAGGTGAGGGGGAGTTCTGTAGAAATGAAGATGAGGGGCAGATATGTGGACGTGGAGAAGAAGGAGGCTTGGAAGGTGACCCAAGGTTTCTAGCCCCTGTGCGGAGAGGGAAGGGATACCACTGAGGGGGGAGTCCAAGAGGAGCAGCTGCTAGGCTGGGGACAGAGATTGTCCCGTCCTGTAGATCACATAGCGTTTGAGGACTGGCAGGATGGCATCAGCACGTAGCCAGCAGGTACTGGGAATTCAGATCTGGAGCCTAAGAATGTGGTCAGGGCTGAAAATTAAGATTTGGGGGTTGTCATCACTGGGGTACTAGTTGAAATGTCACGTTGTTCAGGTTCCTTAGTCACCTAAAGAAAGGCTTGGATTTCTGGCTGCATGGGTGACAGCAGGCAGATGAGTGTTTTCTGGTGCCTGAATGACCAGAACTGATTCCTTCAACACAGTCTTTGGATTCTTGAGATTCCAATAAAGGGGTACATTAGTTCTGTCTTTCCCCATTTAGCATAGCTTTGCCTCTTCTCCCTCATTTGTCCAGCTTCTAATTCTGCCAACAACAGCTGGAGAGAGTGAGGGCCAATGCAACAGCTGTGTGTTGGGATTCGAGAAGGCATCTAGGATGAAGATACCGTCTGGCTACAGCCTCTGTCAAATTGGGTGTGTGTGTGTGTGTGTGTGTGTGTGTGTGTGTGTGTGAGAGAGAGAGAGAGAGAGAGAGAGAGAGAGAGAGAGAGAGACAGAGAGAGAGAGAGAGAGAGGGAGCAGGGAATGGGTAAAAATTGCTCGCAAATTTTTTAAAAGCATGGTAAATTAAATAGTCTTTAAAAATAGCTTGAATTCTGTACAAAAGGTTATTTCACTTTATATTTCATTCCAAATTCTGGTGGTTAGAAAATCAGCAATCTATCTTTCCAGTTCCTTTCATTGCTGGCGACCACCCTTTGCACACACATGCTGACCTGACCCCACAGTGGCAGTGAAGTATGTTCACAGACTCTGGATTTGGCTGGAAGCTTCCTCCAGACCCGTGCCTCAAGGGGGGGCACAGGGTTCTCAGAATATGTGAAAAGATTAAAAGTTCAAAAAAAGGTTTTTGTCCCCAATCCCAGTTAAAGAGAGGCTTCTTCCTGGAAAGAGATTAAGGATTTCTGTGTGTGGTTTTTGTTCCTGGCCAAACAAGTCTCCAACTAGGTAATCTGTTTCTAATCATAATTTGGATTACTCCTCAAACTAACCAAATGTTTGTTTGACTAAGGAGGCCAATCCCTAGACACTGGAGAGGCTTGACAAGACTCCACCAGGGAGTTGGGAGACACCCACCCCCACCCCCCAGTAGGCTCATTCCAAGGTCACCAGGCTACAATTGCTGCCTCTTCATGCTGGGGAACGGCAGGAAGTAACTCCTTTGCAAAGCACTCTGGCTTCCTCAGTTTGGGGCTGCCCCTTCTGGTCACTGTCAACTCTCAAACAAGCAATTTGCTGTCCCTTCCTCCCCCTCGCCTCCTGGGACATTTGGCAGTGTCTGCAGCCTTTGGGTTGTCACCATGGGGGTCACAGGAGAGTGCTACTGGCTTCTATTGTGTGGAAACCAGGGATGCTGCTAAGCATCCTACAATGCGCAGAACAGCCCCCCATAGCAAAGAATTGTCCAGCCCAAAATGCCATTTGTACCTTGTAACACAGACAGCTCTAACTAAAACATACCTTCACCAATGCGTGTTGGTTCCTAAACAGACAATAAACAAGCCTTTCAGAAGCTAGATGCTGGCAAACCAGCTCTACAGGGAAAAATAAAAGGCCCTGATTTGTAGCTTTAGCCAGTTTCCCTGATTAAATACTTACACCATATTTGCTATCTGGCTGTCACGTTCTTAACGTGGAGTTGGAAAGGGTTGTATGGGTTAACCTCTCATTAGCCACTACAAGCCAGCTCCAGACGCTAACCTGGGGCCAATGGTGTCTCAAACCTCACTAAGAACAAGCAAAGACAGCTCACTTGCCCACAAATGAGTGGCTGTCAGTACCATGCTGAGCCACGTTGGAACCTTGGGCAAAAGGAAGAATCAGTAATACTGGACCTGTTTTCATTTAGAATTTTGATATTTTGTTCATTGTGGACTTTTTTTACATTAGCGTAAGATAGTAAATGAAATTTGAGTTATTTTTATTTCTCCTCATTTCCCCCCTCCTTTTTCTCTTTTTCTTCTCTCCCTCCCTCTCTCCTTCCCCCTCTCCCATCCTCCCTCCCTCCTTTCTTCCCTCCTCACTAGACCAAGTGTTTCCGTTCAGGCCAGTGCCACCAATCACCAGGCAAAGCAAGAAAGCATGGAATTCATCAGGGTGATTTTCATTCTTTCTGAAGAGAATGATTGAGGATAGTTTAAATCTCTGCCGATGTCATTTTAAAGGCAGGATGGGAGAAGAGTGGTGACCAGTGCTCTGGAAGGCCACAGTTTCCCAACTGTCTTTCTACCAAATTTAAAGTTTTACTCTAAAATTCAGAATTTGTCATTAACTAGCTGTGTGTGTAACTCCATTCACTGAATTCATTCATAGATTACAATGTGAATGGTGCCCTAGAGTTGTGAGCCAGGCAATCCCGCTTCTGGAAGTCTCTTCAAACTCCACATTTCAAAGCAAACGAGGGAGGATGGCAATTCTGATTTCTCTCTGAGGCACGCCCTGAATGACAGCTGCTTTTCTTTTAACGCTGCCTCAGCAGACCTGGAAGGCAACTATGAGAAGCACGTTCTGGCTGTGGCACCCACAGGGCCAACCGTTCAGGACAGATGGTCTGACAAATGCTGTTGCACAAGTGTCCTCCATTAGATCTGCCTGTTAAGCTCCTTCATGGCATCCTGTGCTTCCAGAAAACACGTATCACAACTCTGTAATGAGGCAGCTCTTTGCCTGATTGTTTACCGTTTGCCCTCAAGAGTGCCATGCCATGAGGCAGGGCCCATGGTTATTTCATTCATTGCTGTGTCTCCAGCACAAAGCCTGCACACACTAGGTGCTTAGTAACAGTAGGATGGATGAATGAAAGAAAAACAATGAGACAGAATGCATGTCCAGATAGGTAGAGGGATACCCAGAAGACCAAAGGCCAAGGCTGAATAAGGTCTCAAAGTCCGCTCCCCTTCCCTGAGTGGCTGAGGACAGGAGTTCTAACATGATGCCTGAAGCAGAGTAGGAATGACTAAATTAACTCATGCCTAGAAAGGTAACAGTGAGATCACACCTGATGGAGTCAGACTCTGCTTTCCAGAGTAGTCTCACTGTGGAGGAAAGCATGCTACAGGCATGCCTCATTTTAGTGCACTTTATTGTGCTTTGCAGATATTGCAGTTTTTACAAATGAAAGGTTTGAGGCAACCCTGTGTTGAGTAAGTCTACCAGTACCATTTTTCCAACAGCATGCGTTCACTTTGTATTTTGTATTTCACGTTTTTTCACTGTTATGTCTGTTATGATGATCTATGATCAGTGATCTTTTGATGTTACTATTGTAATTGTTTTTGGGGTGCCATGAACTATTCCCATAAAAGAGGATGAATTAATTAATTAATAAATAATTAATTAATTATTTTTGAGTTGGAGTCTCACTCTGTCGCCCAGACTGGAGTGCAGTGACCGCTCCCGGCCACCGCAGCCTCGACCGGCTGGGCTCCAGCGATCCTTCTGCCTCAGCCTTCCAAGTAGTTGGAATTACAGGCGCGCGCTACCATGCCCGGCTAATTTTTTGATTTATTGTAGAGATGAGGTCTCACCAAGTTGCCCAGGCGGGTCTCGAACCCGCGGGCTCAGGCAATCCACTCACCTCAGCCTCCCAAGGTGCGGGATTACAGGCTGAGCCACCGAGCCCAGCCGAGGATGAATTTAATAGACAGATGTTGTGTGTGTTTTGATTGCTTCGCCCATCGGCCATTCCCTTACCTTTCTCTCTCTCCTCAGGCCTCCCTGTTCCCTGAAACACAATTTTGAAATTTAGCCAGTTAATAAACCTACAGTGGCCTCTAAGCATTTCAGTGAAAGGAAGAGTCACGTGTCACTCACTAAATCAAAAGCTAGAGATGATTAAGTTTAGTGAGGAAGGCATGTTGAAAGAAAAGATAGGCTAAAAACTAGGCCTCTTGTGCCAATAGTTAGCTAACTTATGAATGCAAAGGGAGAATTCTGAAGGAAATTAAAAGTGTTACTCCAGTGAAACACGGATAATTTTAAAAAGTGAAATAACTTTATTGCTGTTATGGAAAAAGTTTGAATGGTCTAGATGAAAGATCAAACCAATCATAACATTGCCTTAAATCAAAGCCTGATCCATAGCAAGGCCCAGACTCTCTTCAATTCTGTGGAGACTGAGACAGGTAAGGAAGTTGCAGAAGAAAAGTTGGAAGCTACAAGAGGTTGGTTCATGAGATTTAAGGAAAGAAGCTGGTTTTTTTGTTTTTTTGGTTTTTTCAGTTGGAGTCTCACTCTATTGCCCAGGCTGGAGTGCAGTGGCACACTCACAGCCACCGCAGACTTGACCTGCTAGGCTCCGGCGATCCTTCTGCCTCAGCCTTCCAAGTAGCTGGAACTACAGGCACGTGCCACCATCCCTGGCTAATTTTTTGATTTATTGTAGAGATGAGATCTCATCAAGTCGCCCAGGCTGGTCTCGAACCCGTGGGCTCAGGCAATCCTCTCACTTCGGCTCCCAAAGTGCTAGGATTATATATAGGTGTGAGTCACCGTGTCCAGCCAGAAGCTATTTCTATAACATAAAAGCTCAAGGTGAGGCAGCAAAAGCTAGCTTAGACAACTGATGAAAGCAGCTGCCCTAAACAACAAATTTTCAGTAATCTTCCCTTGGGGACTACCTAGAAATGGCCTGAGGATGCCCCTATGTTCAGACTGGACCATTGTGACTGGATGTTGAAATTGGAGTTAGTACTTTTTAGAGGAAGCCATGGGAAATACTGAGGGACTGGCAGCTCCCAGGGTTCTCCATGGTCTACTTTTACTTAACACTCTGGGTAGGAGAGAAACCAAAAGAAGATAGCACAAGGTAAGCAAAAATCAGCTCAAGACTTAACCTCTTAGATTGTCCATACTCATTTTAAAAATTTCCCGAGGTTTGTAGTACACCTCAATGGACCAAACATGTTTCATTCATTTTGAAAGTAACTTACTTTTAAGAACCAGTTTACCCAATTCTGCAATGCTCCATTTTTTATCGGGGAAGTTCGGCACTTCAGGACAAAAAATGCACTAGGAGGTGAGAAAAGCCTGTATTAGTCAGGATGTGAATGGCTTAGAGAAGAGGGATTAATACAAGGAGGCAGGTCACTTCGTAAATAGAAATGAATTCTCACTCATTTTATTAATGGTGTGCAAGAGAACTTTAGGTCCTTATCGATGCTGATAGTATCCAGATGACATGGGCCCCACTTTTGCCATAAGGATAGGAGTGAAGAGTTTCACTGCCTTGCCACCATCAAAAAAAGTTCTCTGTCTCTCTCTCCCTCATTTTGCATGTGCATGCATGAGTGTGTATGTATGTGTGTACTGGAGGAGTTGGCTTAAGGGTTTCGGTGGATATGCTGGTAGTAATTTGGGGAGTAATTCATATAATTGTGTTTCTACTTCTAGTTTTTAGGAGGCAAATCCATAAGAAGAGATGATTAATTACTGTTTGAAAAGTGCTTTGAGATCCTCAGATGAAGGATAATTAGAAGTATGAGACAAGATTCCTGGATGTATAATTACAACATGTGATTATACGTTAGAGTGGTGCTAGACTATTCAAATATACCCCTCTCCTACATCCCCAAACAGGAAGGAACTTGTTGGGAGGGGGATGGGAGGGGAGGGGAGGAAGAAATGTTGGAGAAAAGAAAGTGAGACTCCAACTCAAAAAAAAAAAAGACTGTAGTACTTCTTGGTCACCTGGAAGAAAGACAGCATGTGGGCCCTGATGTCTGTGTACAAGTTGCACATCTGAGAGTGGAATAATGGCCTTCCTTTGTTCCCTAAGAGTTTGCTACCCTGTGAAGTTTCCTCCCCTACCCCTTTGCATGTTGACTTTTTAGGGTAGTCTATTGGTTTATGCTTTACCAAAGGAGTTAACAAGTATGGTATTGTCAAAAGTGGAAACTACCTTCAGGTTTTCAAGGGAACTACAGAATTATTTTCTGTTTTTTTTTTTTTTTGAGTTGGAGTCCCACTTGATCGCCCAGACTGGAGTGCAGTGGCCGCTCCTGGCCACCGCAGCCTCGACCTGCTGGGCTCCGGCAATCCTTCCGCCTCAGCCTTCCAAGTAGCTGGAACTACAGGCACGCGCTACCACGCCCGGCTAATTTTTTGATTTATTGTAGAGATGAGGTTTCGCCTGCCCAGGCGGGTTTCGAACCCGTGGGCTCAGGCAATCCACTCACCTCAGCCTCCCAAGGCGCGGGATTACAGGCTGAGCCACCGAGCCCGGCTTCTGTTGTTTTATTAATATTATTGGGATACTAATCACCAACCATGGCAATTCTTTATTATTCTGTGCATTTATGGAACTGCTTTTCTTTCTATTTATTTATTTATGAAAGATGTGGAGTACAATTCAGGGTTGTGCACAAATGTTCATTATGCAGGTACCCTTGTTGATGAGTAAGCTGCTTTTCTTAGAAAGTCCCACATTTCTTTTCAATAAAGTCTTATTCTGAGAGGGGTTGCTGTCTCTCATATCTAGCTGGTGTGAGGCCACCCCTCTGACTAGCAGCACACAATCGCCTATGGCGGTACTGACCAGGAGGCAGTGGCATATGCTAGTTAAACCTTAGACTCCTAGCTGGGAGTGGTAGCTCATGCCTGTAATCCCAGCACTTCGGGAGATGGAGGTGAGAGGATTGCTTGAGCTCAGGGGTTCGAGACCTCGTCTCTACAACAAATCAAAAAAGAAAAAAAAAATTAGCCGGGCATGGTGGCACATACCTGTGGTTCCAGCTACTTGGAAGGCTGAGGTGGAAGGATCGCCTGAACCCAGCAAGTTGAGGCGGAGGTGGCCGTGAGTGTGCCACTGCTCTCCAGCATGGGTGACAGAGTGAGACTCCAATTAAAAAACAAAAAAAACAAAAACAAAAAACAAAAAACCTCAGACTCCGGATCCAGCTTGAATTCTGGATCTGCTGCTACTACTCACATGACTTTAGGCAAGTTATTCAACTTCTTGGAATCACGACTTCCTCGTCTGTGAAATAGGATAGGAATAATGTCTACCTTTCTGTGTTATTGTGAGGATTAAAAGTAATTATATATAATGGTTATAATAGGATGTAGTACATAGATTGCTGCTGCTTCTCTTCTTATTACCACTTAAGAAAATGTAAGCTGACTTAAAGCAAGTTATTACTATTGTCATATTATTAATAAAGACTCCTAAGGAAAATTAAGTTTGATTTAAAGCAAAATTCTCAGGTGATAGAATTATTTTTGGTACTCTCGTACTTTTTTTTTTTTTTGAGTTGGTGTCTCATTCACGTCCAGGCTGGAGTACAGTAGCACACTCACAGCCACCACACCTTCGACCTGCTGGGTTCAGGCGATCCTTCTGCCTCAGCCTTCCAAGTAGCTGAAACTACAGGCATGTGTCACCATGCCAGGCAAACTTTTTGATTTATTGTAGAGACCAGGTCTTGCCAAGTTGCTCTGGCAGGTCTCGAACCCCTGGCTCAGGTAATCCTCTTGTCTCAGCCTTCCAAATTGCTAGGATTACAGGCGTGAGCCACCACGGCTGGCTTCCTACTTCTATTCTTAGCCTCTCTCTTTTCCTTTTGGCTCTTCCAAATTTCTAACAGTCACCATGGATCAAGGTTTCCTCTATGAGTGTAAACTACTCAAGGTAAAGATACATGCAAGGTTTCATTCATGCTTTTAAAGGACACTGGAAACTTGAAATTTTTCTGAAAAACAAATAGATTCTATAGACTTCTAGAACTTTGAAAATGGACTTCAGAGACCATCGAATTCAACTTTACAGTAGGCAAATGATTTATCCTTGGAAACAGGTATTATTGATTAGAGGGAGTGGGGGACTTGAGTCTTGGGTTGAGTTAGACAATTAAGAGCTCTGAACATGTGGCACATGGCATGACTTCTTATAAAACTGCTTCTTCTAAACCGCACTGTAACAACATGCCATCAGTCTCCAGAAAAAGGTACAAGATTGCCTACAAAGCTCACGATTATGCACTAAAGGGGGGTGTGACTGAGGTTGCCATCCTGATCCTCTTTATAAATACCTTGAGAGGCAACATCAGGAATAGTGGTTGCTTCTGGAAAACTGGTTTGTTTTCTTAAAAGTTTTTATCATTTTAAAAAATTATTATTATTACTTTGATTGACAAACTATATTTATATACATAACTGATTTGTTTTCTTTAGGTGAACACCATGATGCACAAAACCATAATACATAGTGAGTAATTATGTTTTGTATCTTTGCATTGGCTGCTGGGGAGCTCAAGGACAGATTTACATTCTACTTCTGTGATTAGAATCCAATAACTACCATAAATTGCAGATGGATGTTGGAGCTGAAAACTTTGTAGCCAGTTTTCCTAAACTTTGACCTACTAAAAAAAAAAAAGCGTTCGTAGGTTCTTTTCATTGAATACTTTTTCTTGGATATTCATGACATTCACATTAGTATCTTAAAGGTTCTGAAAGACCTGACAGTTTAAAATGAAAATAAAAAGAACATTTAACATTTTGTTTGCCCTGTACTTATCTAAAACCTACTTGATTACAGAATGTTTTTAAAAAATCACCTCTGAAATTTCTAGTTTAATATGAAATACATTTTGAGCAATACTACTTTTCAGTACTCTGTAATCAAATCCTGTTTACTGGATTCATGACAGCGCTAAGATTGGTGAGTTTGGTTCTTTCTATTTCTGTGCAGCAGGGAGAGAGTCCAGGCTGTGTACATTGGACCAGATAACTGATGAGAGTTTTCTTTCAGCTCTAAAATTTGACGAATGCCAATTTATAAAAAATTAAGAAAAGTTTTCAAGAATTTATTTTCCTAGAACTGGGAATTTCAGTTTGCTAAAACAAACACCAGAGTTAGAAATTAAAACATTGTATACCATTTCTGGCACTGTTTATCCATGTCTAATCTAAAAGATTGCTTTAAAAAAATAATGTTTATAGAAACAACCCGAGGAGTATTTACAAAGATACAAATTTCCTTTGAAAAGCATCAAAGTCAAAGATGTAAGGTTTTCTTGAAACTCTGGTTTTGTATAGAATTTACAATCCCTCCTTCTTGCTCTGATAAAGGCTTGTATCATGAGGGTCATGAAACTTCATAGTGTATCTTCAGGGGTCTGTGACTTATTAACTCAAGCATGTGGCCCGTTCAGAGACGGCACCTTTGTCTATAAGACCCCTTCCCCTCCACTCTCCATAAAACTAAAACAAAAAACAACAGCAAGGACCACAATGCCTACCTCATTATGTATGGGATATTATGTACATATTCCAGCCATACATGTATTTTCTGGGTGTGAGCCTGGGACTTGCCCCACATGATACATCCAGCCTCTGAAGTTGTTCATCCCCTTGCTCAGTAGGCCAGAACCCTGGGGAAATGGCAAAGCAAGATCGCATTGAAAGAGAAGTGACAAGCTGTAGGGAGAAAGGATCGGTTTTCATACCCGGGTCCTTGGATGAAATCCAACTTTTTCTGCAGCCTACTGGATGTGTCACCATATCCTCCAGTGGCTTTCATTGCCTTTCTCTTAGTGTATACCTTGTGTGTGTTGTGTGTGTGTGTGTGTGTGTGTGTGTGCACGCGCGTGGGGGGAGGGTGTTTGTTATTTCTCTGGGCCACCTGTGTCTTTGTGTTTCTGTGGGGTTTTTTTCTCCCTATTTGAGTTTTATTCACTTGATTCAGATTGGTGTGTCAGGTATTGTGTCCCCAAAGTACACATGCTCCCATCCTTGTCCTTGAAGAGCTCATAGTATAGACGACTTTTCCATTAATGTAATTACTTATTCTGCTTAGTAGCACCAGCCTGCTGGAAAGGGAAGTATAAGCCAGTTAACACATTTTGGTTAACAAAGGAGACTAACTGACAAAAATCTGTTAGCTAAAGGCTAGACTCTTATATTAAGAAATTCAGTGAGTAGCAGCATTATTCTCAATAGCAAAAACATGGAACCAACTGTGCTGCCTATCGAAAGAGGACTGGATTAAAAAAAAATGTGGTACATATACATGATGGAATAGTATGCAGCCATAAAAAAGGACAACGTATGAACTTTGCAGCAACTTGGATGGACTTATAGTCTGTAATACTGAGTGACCTATCACAGAAACAAAAACTGAGCACCACATGTTCTCACTCATAAGTGGACCTTGAACAATTATCATAATACTATAAGAAAGGGATTGGCAAAAAGAGAAAAAAAAAACAAAAACAAAAAAAGAAAGGGATTGGCAGTAGTGGGAAACTGCCAGGGGAGCGGGGGCACACCTCATCAACAAAGGTATCTGCATAATGACCATTTGTATACCTGACCCTGAATTGTACCCCACATCTTTAGAGTAAAAAAAAAAAAAAAAAAAAAAGAAGAAAGAAATTCAGTGAGTATCCAGGCCTTAATCATTTCAGTTATTGGAAGACAATAGACAATGCCATCTGGAAAGAGGACTCTCTGGAACGTACCCTCAAGTTTCTCTGATGTAAAGATGTTCTAGGGATGGTCTTTGACTTTGGAAAGTCCTAGAATTAGCTATGCCTTATGTTCAATCTATGTAATTTCCCAATGTCATGGTAGACACAAAGAAAATAAACAGCACATTTGAATTGCTGTAAAGATGAAAATAAAGGTCATTACTAAAGAACTGGCTTTAGCTGAAATTTCAGAAGGAATTATACAAAGTAGAAAACATGTGGGGTAAGTGAACTCCTTGGCTTTGCTGTTCCTTCGAGATCTGACACTGAAAACAGATGAGCAGTTCTAGTGCCTGGCAGAACTTGGTAAGATTTTTTTCAGATTGCTTTTGTGAGACCAATTCATGGATGTCAATCATGTGACACAATCTCCATGACTTCCCTGGCTGTATAAATAGTTCTCTAATTTGATGTTATAATGGAAAATCTTTCTCTTTAGCAAATCCTCTTTTTCTTTAGTCTTAGCCCTTCAGGTACACCCCCTACACTCCCAGAAAAAAATCTAATTCCACCTAATAATGATTTTTGTCTACCTATGTTTATTATATCCAGACTCTGATAGTACCTTTATTTTCTGTCATGGTATTGAGAGAGTATTCATCCAACTGGTTTTTCCAGCCTCCAAACTTAAATAGGACCCTTCACTCCCAAAACATGGGGCTGGTGTAGCGTTTGAAAACAGTACCTATGCTTCAGTTTCCAGACTTGAGTGTTTTCCTCCTGACTGTCTATTGTACACTCCCTCATGGGATTTTAATTCATCTCTGCCACTCCTTCTAGACCTCAAACTGCTTAAGGACAGGGCTGTGTCTCATTTATCTATGTATTCTACAGTTCATTACATAATGATAATGAACTGTAGAATATATCATTTACTGAGCATCTACTCTGTACCATGCATTCACACATTTATCTTTGTATTCTACAGTTTATTACATAAAGGAGGTGCTTAAGAAATATTTGTTAAATATACCTATATATGTATTCTAAAAGTTCATACATTGGATTATCAAATGCAGACTTCTCAATGCAAAAAGTAAAAAAGTAGCTGGCTATGGTGGCTTATACCTATCATCTCAGGACTTTGGGAGGTTCAGAGTTTGATACTGGCCTGGGCAACATGGCAAGACTCTTGTCTTGATCCACCCCCCCAAAAAAATTAGTCAGGCATGGTGGTATACACCTGTAGTTTCAGCAACTCAGGTGGCTGAGGCAGGAGGCTCCCTTGAGCCCAGGAGTTCAAGGCTGCAGTGAGCCACAATTGTGCCATTGCATTCCAGCTTCGGGTATCAGAGCAAGACCCCAATTTTAATTACAACAAAAAAAGCAAGTACCATATATGCAAGTCTCAGAACTTGACTTATGATTTTTTTTAAAAGAAGGCAAACCAAGGAATCTCCTTATAAATAAATAAAGTTTTAATTCCCCCTGGTATGATCCTGGGTCTTGATTTACTTTGTGCCCAAATGGGGCATTCTACTTTAAGATCTTGTATTTGTGATTGGATGCCACCTAGAAAGATGAAATCTGAGCTGCAAAGTGAGATTTTAGCCCTCTCTGGAAGGCCAATGTAGAGCTGCCTCAGTGTTTCTTGTCTAAAATCCTAGGAACACACAGTTACCATTTATTGAGCATCTACTCTGTGCCAGGCATTCACGCACATGATCTCCAGAGGTTTAGAGGGGCTACATGGCTTCCTCAAGGCCACATGAATAAATGTGCTAAAACTAAACCTATAAGCAAGCCTCCCCCCACACTTGGCATTCTTTCAGAGCTCCCTGTCTCAGTGAATGAAAATTTTAGCATCCAGCTCCTCAGTCGAGAAACCTTCCTCTATATGTATCCAGCTCCTCTCTAAGTCCTGTTGATGTCCTGTCTACCAATCTCTAGACTGTCTTTCTGGCTTCACTCTGGTCCCAGCCACCATCTGCTCCCCCTGGACGACTCAGGAGCCTACTCAGTAGTCTACCATGCCGTCCTCAAACCTACTCCCCGCACCGAAGTTTGAGGGGTCTTTCCCAAAGTCACATGTGATTATGTAATTTTCCTGCTTAAAAAATCTCCGGGTGATTTTTCTGTCCATTCTTAGAATAAAGCCAAACTCTTTAACTGGGTCCACCAAATTGCACCTGGCCTGGGCCCCCACTGATCATTCCAGGCTCTGTTCATTTTCTAGGTTTCAGTGACACCAGCCATTCCTTCAGCCTCTAGCCTCATAATCTAGGTTGGTACCCATTCAGCAGACAGAACTCAGCTCAGTAGTGCCTTCCTCGAGGGACTTTATGTACTTGTATAACATCGTGTGCCATTCTTGCATAGTTTTAATCTTCTACTTGCATGCTTAATTATTTGATGAATATCTGCCTCTCTCATTAGCCCTTAAACTACACAAGGGTAGGTACTCCGTTTGTTTTCATCCACAAGACCCTTGCCTAGAAACTGACATGTAGTGAACTCTCCATAAGTATTTGGTGAATAAATCAATGCACACCAGCTGGTAAGTAGCAGAACAGAAATTTGAAACTAAAGTTGTCCAAATTCATGTCTAGCTTCCTCCCACAGTTCCTCTTGTCTTCAGGGTATAGCCAGGCCCTCAAATGGTCACTATTATCAAATGACCTCAGATAGCTGGGCACAGTGGCTCATGCCTGTAATCCCAGCACTATGGGAGGCAGAGACGAGAGAATTACCTGAGCCCAGGGGTTCAGGACCAGCCTAAGCAACATGGTGAGACCTCATCTCTACGATAAATAAAGAAATCAGCTAGGCATGGTGGCACATGCCTGTGATTCCAGCTACTTGGAAGACTGAGGCAGAAGGATCGCCTGAGCCCAGCAGGTTGAGGCTGTGGTGGCCGTGAGCGTGCCACTGCACTCCAGCCTGGGTGACAGAGTGAGACTCCAACTCAAAAAGTAAAAAAATTTTAAAAATGAACTCAGATATGGAGGTGGTGGTACCTACCTTCCTCTTCCTCTGGGCTGCGGATGTGTAGGAAGGAGCTGTCAATTGAGCTCATGGTCTATTGAACACCTGCCCCGGCACGGCTCTAGGCACTTTACGTAGATTCTCAATATCACCCAGCAAGGTTTTAGAATCAAGCTTAAAAAAAAAAAGATAAGGAAAGTTTAGTACCAGCAAATAGGGTAAGTAGCTTGCCTAAAGTCACTGAGAAGTTAAGTAATGATTCAAATCAAAGCCATTTGGCTCTAGATCCGCATTCATAATTCTTTTGCCATCTATTCTTGGCTTACTTTGTTCATTTTTTTTTCTCCTGAGTCCCTTTCCGATTTTAGCATCTGTTCTTTGTATTTAAAATCTGTACTCATCTCTTCTTTATTACCTCTCTTCTCTCCCCTCTTGCCTTTTCTCTCCCTCCATCCTCCCTTCCTCTCTTTCTTCTAATTCCATTAGTGATGAGAACCATGGCATTATTTACCTGAAGTTTATATTTCAGGCAGCTTTTTATCGGCAATTGGGAGTTTCCTGCACACCTTGCAACTTTATAGAACAGAATGCAGATGAGAATTATAAATCTCTAAGCTTGCACGCTCTTTCTTTTATGATTGGTTTTTTTTAGAGACAGTTTTAAAATCACCTCTGATTTTGAGTTTTGAATTTGGACTGGTAAAGGTAGTAAAAGCAATATAAAGAAAAGGAAATAAACTTCAAAACTGCCTCTTTTTTTTTTCCTTGTGAGAAGACTTCTATAAATTGTGGAGGTGCTTCTCAAATACAATTAGATGCCGCTGCTGCCTACCATGTCCCTCCATGTTGCATCACTTTTCTCAAAATCGCTAAAGTCTCTCCCAGGACACTAGGTAATCTGAAGAAAGAATAGAGTGTTCAGGCAACACAAGTCCTACAAAGAACGAAGGCACACTGATTTGCATTTCTGGGTCAGCATGATTTCACTTTCATTTAACCCTTGTACTGACCCTTGTTTTTTCAACACATTGGCTCTTTCTGCTGTCTGAGAGCGCGTGATGTGCTCAATCTGAAACAGGTATGTGTCCTCTGCAACCCCAAGCCTGCCCACCGCCCGATGCACTTCTTCAAGCTTCCCCGGCATCATTAACATTCTTCCAGTGAAGAATTGTCCAACATTTTAAGTGTCTCTGAATGCAGATTTTATTCACATTTAATAAGGAAGTTTTGTGTGTTAATAGAGAACGAAGTGAATATTCAGATGTGCTCATGGCTGCCAGGATTTTGTACTTCCTGTGTGGTTGTTCATCTTTAATGTAAAGAGAATGGTAATGGAGAACAATGGATGGATGTTAGATCCTCTCTCTCCCTTGGGTATGAGTCATGCTGGGAAGTCTATGAAGACCCACAGTGTGTCAGAAAGAGGGACATGATGTAGATCTAAGATTTCAGAATAAAACGGTTTCTGTTGCCTTATTCACAAGTGTAATTTCCATTAATTTAGTGGGAGCAAAGACCCCCAATAAGATTTAATTACTTGTGCTTTTAATAGGCACAGACCAATTGTTGTTCCTCTGCAAGGAAGTCCACTTGGCTAGAAGAACCTTTATAAAAGTAACTATGCATTGCAAAATCAAAGTGCTATACAAATGCTGGCTATGAACCCAGTGTTGGAGTAATTGAGATAAAATATTAATGAAATGTTTGCCCAAAAGAGGTTTACTTCATTCAGTAAGAATAATTTTATTGCATTTTTCTTAATTATGAAAGTAACAACATCATTGTGTGATATGTGAATATCTCAACAAAGCCATTTTAAAAAATAACATGAACATTATAGAAAAGTCAAGCAAACAATGAGCATAAAATAAAATTAACCAATAATCCCAATTCCCAGAGCCAAGCACTGATAGCATGATTTGTTTTCTATTATTTTCAGAGTTTGAAGACAAAACTGAAATAGTGCAACACGTAGTGTTGAAATCTCCCTTTTCATTTAATGTATTGTCAGCATTAAATATTCTGTTTCTGCTTAGTGTTCTGCTGTATGAATGCTTTATAATGCATTTAAACAATCCTCTGTTTCTGGACATCTAGGCTGTCTCCAAGTTTTTGATCCTGTATATAGCTGTTTAATGAACATCCTTATAGCTAGTTATATCTTTGAGCAAATTTATGATTATTTCTTAGACAAATTTCTAGATAATTGCTGAATAAAAAAATATGCACTCTTTTAAGGCTTTAAAACACAACTCTGTATGTGTGTGTATATATGTGTGTGTGTGTATATATAATATATATATATAATACATATATCAGAATAAATGAATGTTAGAAATCGCATATTCAGATGTGCTTGTGGCTGCTGGAGTTTTCACCTGCATGGTTGTTTATCTTTGATATTTCCATGAGATAGTCATGGAGAACAATGGATGTTATATTCTCTCTTTTTCTCCGGTGTGAGTCATGCTAGGAATTTCATGAAGATCACATGTGTACCTTCCCGAAAGTATGTATATATCTCAATTGAAACAATGCCTTTCTAAAGGTGTATATATAAATACATATACACATACACACACTGAATTTATACTGTGTATACCATTGCACTAATTTTTTTGTACATTCCCCAACATTAGGTATTATAGTTAATTTTTGTTCCAATTTGACTAGTGAAAAATGGCATCTCGGCCGGGTTCAGTGGCTCAGCCTGTAATCCCATGCTTTGGGAGGCTGAGATGAGTGGATTGCCTGAGCCCGCGGGTTCGAGACCCGCCTGGGCAACTTGGCGAGACCTCATCTCTACAATAAATCAAAAAA
>CAUYQG010208037.1:0-22659 GCA_963574415.1 Tarsius wallacei
AGCCGGGCGTGGTAGCGCGCGCCTGTAGTTCCAGCTACTTGGAAGGCTGAGGCGGAAGGATCGCCGGAGCCCAGCAGGTCGAGGCTGCGGTGGCCAGGAGCCGCCACTGCACTCCAGTCTGGGCGACAGAGTGAGACTCCAACTCAAAAAACAACCAACCAAAAACAAAGCAACAACAACAAAAGAAAACCGAGGGAGGTATGTGGGTGAGAACATAGACGATGTGGCTTGCCTGTTGCTCTTTAAGAGCAGGGTGAAGCCCTTTCCATTTCTGGCATAAAACAAGTGAATGGACTCTTTTGTTGGACTAATGGTTTTAACGTTTTATTTTCAGACATGTTAAACCCCCAAACGAGAGAAGATACTGAGGCCTGTTGCCACAAACCCGTAGATCCGAACTTGTGGTGATAGTCCACACAAGCTTGTGTCTATAGGTATGTGTCTGTTAGGCAATCTCACAAACTGCGGGCTTTGCCTGTGTGCAACTCAATATCCCTTCAAATTATTTCCTTCTCTTTCTCTTCCCTTTATTTCCCTTTAAGAGAGGTAAAAATGGAAAAAGGGGCTGATGTGGAGGAAACAGACCATTTGTTCTGAAATGGATGAGATTCTTCAATGATTAATTAATAGGCTTGCCCTCCATTCTCCTATCTCTCATAACTGGTCTCAGCTGCCAAATTAGAGGCTGGGCTTGTAAGAGAGGCAGCAAGAATGTGAGTGATTCAGACAACTTACTGTTGAGTGATGAGTAAATAGATACATAAACAAGGGTTTGTTTTGTTTTCTGTAAGCCTGACTAATTGTTTTCAAGGTTACTATGATCTTTTCTGGAAAGTGACAGAAACTTGTTTACAGGACCAATTTCACTCTGGTTTGGGTTTTACCTTGTTGCAATTATTCCTCCTCTATTGTTCTCCAAATGCCTTCAAATCAGTACTTATCTTTAGAAGTAAAATTATTGAGGAGAATGGGTTTGTTAATTGCTTAACTACTTATACTTCTGTAAATACCCAGCAGTGTAAGGACTTGTTATAAAAAAGAACTTGGCTGTTTAGGTCCAAATTCATTTTTGGCCAGAGCTGTTTTATAAGTCTTTATCGTGTTTAAAAAGCTGGAATGAAAATAATTTTATCCCTTTGCCTCTTAAATGTCACCATTGTGCCAGTATTGAAAAACCAAACTGACCACAGATCAAAGCAAAACTGGCTATATTTGTCTCATTCCAACAATGTGAGCTGAGGAGTCTGTGAACAGAACCCAGGGTGAAAAGTTGATCAGATTTGGATGACTTTTAAACTTTTTATTCCCTTTTGGTCAAACATGGTGCCAAAAATTCCCTTAATTTTTTTTTTCTTTTCTTTTTTTTTAGTGCAGCCTCTTCTAATAAAATAAAGTCAATGTGTGGTAGTTGGTGAGTTAACGTCAGAGAAAAGTTTGAAGTTAGAGTGGATACATTTTTAAAAGCCACACTCTTAAGGAATAACTAAAACACTTCTCTCATGAATATAAAAATGAGATTTTTGTATTTCTGAAATAGGAAAGCCTAGATATAGACCACACTAGATATAGATCACATAAGGTAGAAGACAGAGAGCTCTGTAATTGCCAGACCAAGAGGATATTGCGTATATGCATTTCCTTTGTGTTACTTTGCATAGCATTGAGGAGGGCTGTCTATAGTGCTCAACTTCCAGCTTGCCAAGAAATCATTGCTTTATTATGAAATGATGGTACATCACATACAGAAGTAAAAGACTGCCTTCATTGGTGTGTATATCATGCGGGTACAATTATTTGCCCAAGGCCTTTATCCACCCAATAAGCAAACAATCTACTTGGTTGATTTTACATGCCTCTTTGAAGTGGTTGACTTGGAATGAATAAGCTGCCAGCAAATTAAACACGTACCTCTACTAGATAAACACTTGTTTGATAAGGGCAAAACCACAGCTCTACTCATCATCCTTTTGGTCTGCTGTTTAGTGTGCTACCTTGGGATTAATAGTGAAGTTCATGGATCCGTGGGGACCCTGAGCCCCCAAAACTCCCTGTACAGGGACTGCAGAGTGGGTAGTAGGCAATTTCCACATTGTTTCTTTAAAGGAGGTTTTTTTAAAACCCATTCTCCCAAGAACAATGATTATGTAGAACAGCTGACCCTTTCAAAGTTTCTAAAAGGTTTCAATATTTATTTGATTCATCTGGTTAGAAAATATTCTAGTGAAAAGCCCAAAGCTCCTGGACATTAGCCATAAGAAACAGGATATTAAATATTTTACATGATGATGAAATTCAGTATTTTTCCCTTCTTCCATGTTCATGAATGAATGGTTCTGTAGATATTAATTATTCCTTTGGGACCCCCCTCAAAGAGTACTAAATATTCTCCAGGAAGCATGCAGAAAGTAAAATAATTTTAGGATTTTCCCAGAAAGGCTGTGAAAATATATTTCAATAGCCATTATTGCATGGAAGTATGGAGAGAATGGGCATAAATTAAGATAAAATTAAAATTAAATTAGTTTTATTAAAATTCTCAAGTCATCACTATCAAAATATATTTAAGATGTAATACCAAGACATAGTTTGGGTTTGTTTTTTTAAAACAGAAAAAAAAATTTTATTTAAAGAACTGCATTTGATAAACCAACTCACTCTTCATCACTAGAGTTTAGGGAGGGAGAAGCTGTGATTAGCTTTGTTTTATTTTCTGTATTTCAAAATTAATAAATGTATTTTTTACATGGGAAGAAAATTGTATGTTATGACAGAATTAATTTTGAATTTTAAATTCATATGATTTCCTATTTCTTCAACGTGTTTACCAATCATTCCTCAGTATTCGTTAGGACCTATGGATTCTTGTCTTATGACTACGGTATTTAATCTTAGCAAATGTCACCTAGCTTCTTCAATTAAGATTTTTAAATCTTCTTTTGCCTATAATAGGGCTGAAATTTTGCAGAGAAGTGAAGGTGAATGAATGATTTTTCCAAGATTTGTTAGCGCCTTACATGGTGGTTAATAAAGTATGAGTTGAAAAAAAGCCACTCTTTTGCATTTGGTATAACCATGAAGCTAGAAAAATTATAATTCATTCACTCATTCATTCAACAAACCCTTATAAATGTTTACTTTGTGTTTAGCACTTTGCTAAAGGACAACAATGACTGACTTCAAAAAGCTAATTATCTGATCAGGGACCCCCTTTAAGAATTGCATGTTAGCCATAGAGACACATGTTTTAATGAATCGTGTTTTAATCATAACATTTGTCCAACTTCCAAATGCCTATTCAAATACTGAATATGTTTACTAGTGGGGTATCACTGTTTCTTCCTAATCCTAGACACTCAGCATTGTTTGAGGTTCATCCTCACTTCATTTGCAGCATTGCTATTGGTAGTACTTAAAACCTAAGTGTTTGATAGTTTGAGAGTCTGTTTACACATGTTCAGGGTACCCATGGAAGACATTTTCTAAAGTTCAAGGGTACAATAGATTCTCTATTCTTAAAGATATACCACTGCTATTCTTCTATAAATGCTACTTCTTATTTTATTTTTTACTTCCACTTTTCAATAACAATTTTTATGACATCATTCCATATCATAATTGCATGTTGTTATTACATGCCTACAAATATTTACACTAATTATGTAATGAGCCATAATTGCACTAATACATGATAATGGGCTAAAATCAGTGTAAATAAACAAGGAAATTCACACAATCAAAAAAGCAGGGTATTGAAAACCATTAGTATTCTGAAACCAGCATCTTTATATCTTTGACCCCCAGAATAAGAATGTACGTGGAGAAAGATTAACGTTTCCATTTCCAAGTATTTAAATTCTCTCTAAACTATACGTTTAGACAAATATACTAGCATTCTGGCACATCAGAGCTTATCTGCTCTTTGTTGTGTCTTCCTTTGCTAATGCTTACCTACCCTTCCCCTTCTCATTCATAAAGATTATATCCTGATTGTGTTTCCAGAATCAAACAAACTGTCAGTGCAAGGTAAATAAAAGAAATCCATATTAAGAGGAAAAAAAAAGAATTCTATTTTCTTTTCATGTCCCTGTGAATGTTAAATCTTCTACATAAGTGACTAGCTAGTGGCAGAAGACTCAGAAATCCATCTTGAGTTTCCATATGAGATCCAGGATTTAAGGTAAATTCAAGATCCAGGATTTAAGGTAAATTGGCCAGGTTGCCCATTTTATGATCCCTTCCTCCCCCCCGCCCCCCGCACTGTCCTGGAGTGTTGATAGTAAATTCACCTTCAATGAGTGAAATTTTAATATAAGTGTAAGAACAAGGGATTGGACGTAAAAATAAAAACCACCTGATCCTTAAAATTAGGTTCATTTATACTCCAATTTATCCATTCCTGCATACGTTCTTTTATTTGGCAAACATTTTGAAGTCTCTATTTGTGCCTGGTAATAGCTGCACAAGTAATACTAGATATGCACAAGTGAATTATGTGGCTCATCTTCAGTAACTCAGAGTCTAATGAATGAGATAGGCAGATAAAGCATAATTCAATGGTGTAAATTTAAATTAGAAATGTATCTATGAAATTATGAAATAATCAGGGGAAAATTTTTTTAAATTGAGACTTGAAGGAGTAATGGGAGTTTGCTTAACAAAACTAACCTCCCAGTCTTTCTCCCTAAAACTAGGTAGCCTTGATCCAACAGTGGCAGCCCCCTCATAAAAGACAATCCCACCCCATTAAAGCTGTATGAGGAAATAGGGTTGGCAACTTTGGAAAAGTCATCCTTCTCTAGACTAGTGTAATACCATGAAGAAACATCAACTCTACAGCATTTGCATCCGTTTTTTGAACACAAACAGTGCGACAGAATTATTGCTCAGATTCTCCATGTGCTCAGACACTCCTCCACTGGCACAGCCTTTACCAGGTAAAACAAGAGTCCAGCTAAGCCATGAGGAGATGTGGCTACAGATATATCACAGAGCAGTCCTTATGGGAAAATACAGATCAGACCAAACTTGAGTTTACATAGAGATAGGAAGTCACCAAGCTTGCAAGAGTCTGTCTCTTGCTCCAGCATCTAATTGGATATATAGACCTAATTTAAAAATACAATTACAAACAAGGAAATTTAGCACATTTCCACATAAAGAAAAAATCATAGGTACTTTTTTTTAAGTTGTAAAAGTAATAAAACAGTCAACTCTAGAAGAAGGGGTACTTTATAAATATGAAAATTATATAAAGTACTTGATAAATACTGTTGACTGAATGTCCAACATAGCTTCTATAATATTTGCTTATCTCTATTTTGCTCAGAATTATATTTTCCATATCTTCTCACTGTATTTTGGATTAAGTCATTTTCCCTTGTTTATTGATCCTTTAGAGATTTCAGTTCTTCTGTTTTACAAGAGAAACATTTGTTTTTCTAATCTTTTTTTCAATCATCCAAGTTGAAATATTGGTCTACTTTTCTATTTCTTCAGTGGATATCAGAGGGCATTAGATTGTTCAGAACTGCCGTTATATAGCATTACTATAATTTTCAGACACAGATAATTTCAAGAAGACCAATCCCTTCCTGTTTGCATAATAATCTCAAGCTAAGATTTTTCTGGTTTTTTTCTATTGTCAGAATCTTTGATGTGTTGTCTCTTATGAATGACCCAAATAGGTGACAGCACGAAGAACCATCATTATACTAACTTGTAATTTCATTGCTTAAGAAATAGTAGCTTTCCAGGCATTGTGACTGCATGTTCCCAGGTTGAGGTAGTAGGTTGTATAGTTTAGAATTACATCAAGGGAGATAACTGTACAGCCTCCTAGCTTTCCTTGGGTCTTGCACAAAGCAACATGGTGAGAACGATCATGATTCCTCCGGGCCTTTTTTTCCCTAGGAAAGCCTATGAAAGGTAAGATTGGGTAGAGTTTTCTTATTGGTATTTTAGAACTCAGGTTTTGTTTAATTCTTGTACCCATGCTGTATTTCCATGTTCTGTTTCTTTGGGCTAGATTTTGTTTTACCAAAAATGTGAGACTTTCAGGGGATTTGGTATTATCAGTTATTGTCACAGTATGCTTTCACAATAAACAATACTCATAAGTCTGTGGATCAGTGATTTAGACCAGGCAGTTTGTCTGGTCTTGACTGTGTTCATTTCTTCTGGCTGTCAGCTGTAGAATGGGGTCGTGTGTCACTTCCTCCAAGAGACTAGTCCTAGCACATTCTTGTAAAGAATGTAAAAGCAGAGCAGCAAGAACAAAGACACGCCAAGTGGCTTAATACTTTTTCAAGCTTTTGACTGCTTTATGTTTGGTTAATATCTCATTGGTCAAAGGAAGCCATATGGCCAGTCCTGGAGCTAGAGTGGGAGATACTACAAAGTTTCATGGCAAAGGACATAAACTTAGGAAGGCATTACAAATTGGAGCCATTTTTGCAATCACATTGCACTTTCTTAAATATCATCAAATGGAAAATACTTTTGTACCCTCTGTTTGAGGAAGCACCCAAGATTAAGAGCCATGTTTTAGAATTCACATTTTAGATTTCAGGATAAACTTGGATGCAATTTTATATCCCTGTTAATAAGATATGCTCCAACCCAACCTCTGTGGAAAAATACCAACAGAATGGAATGATAATACTGTGAAGATTGATTATCTCAAAATATAAGCTTGATCATTTCATGGTGATAGCCAATGTCATGAATGATAGACATTTTGCTTATCTTAGACAGAACTGTTACAATCTATAGAGAACAGCAAAGCTAGCACTAGGACCTAACTCTGTCAGAATGGAGTTGTTCTGTGCCCAGACATTTTTCAGTAGAAAATGCAAACAGGTAGTCAGGAGGTACTTAATGAGGTTATTTCATCCATTTTATTATTTTCTGGTAGTTTAATATATAACATATGTAAAGAAAATGATTTTGCAGCCTGTAGGTATAATTTTTTCCTCTTTTTCTCTAAGCTATCTTGAAGAAAAGATGAAATCCCTGTGTCAACATTTTTATTACATGCTCACATATTTTCATGATGAATCATAGTGATTGTCACATTACTAAGAGGTCAAGAATAACTAGCTTCAGTTTGATGAGAAAGCACAGCTAAATATTTGTGTATTACTTTTAGGCCACCCTGAAACTCTGCAGCAGAACTAGGAGCAAGACTCAAAGACTCTGTGCCATCTTTATTTCTTAGCTCATTCTTCTATTCATTAGAAAGGCCTATGGCTTTGCTTTAGAAGACAGTGTCATTGCTTTGTCATATTTATTACACATTTGACATAAAACACACTTATTACCTTTATCTGGGTTGGATGAGTTTGTGTATTAAACATCTGTAGCCACTTGACATATAAGGACCTACTTAGTACTGTTTGTACATTTATAAAGCTTTTTTTTAAAAAAAACCAAGTTATCTTCCTCTACAAAACAATAAGGTTCTCTCCTTTTCAGTGGCATAAACTTGAGTGGGTTCACACATTCATAATTCCCAAGAGCAAACTAATGTTTAGTATACCTTGCATCTGAAGACAAAGAAACTTTACTATGATTGAGTTTCTACCAACTTTAGTGTTAAGGTTGTATTTACCAGAGTTTAAATAGTGCCTTATTTGCTTTAAGAATGACTGTAGTGTCTTGGAGCTCATGCTGTTCTGGTTTTTAGCCAATAGCTCGTGATAAAACAAAGAATTTGGGAACTACAAGGAAAATAAATTATGTTGGAGGCCACTTTAGACACCATCTTAGTGTCAATTTTAGTAGTAATGAATGGGTAAGGTATTTTCCAAAATAATTTATTTCTTATCTGTACCTTTGATACGTATGTATTTTGTTTCCTTGGGAAAATTCTTCACTGAATTTTATATAAGGGACAGTCATTCTTAGCCCTAGAAATCCCCCAAAGCACCATTAATACAAATGACCATAGTATCTTCTGGGAATTAATCTTAGGATTTAAAAAAGAAAAACAAACTTGCAGCATGCTACACTATTAAATATCAATAAATTATAGAATATCTCTATGGGTGATGTAACTGTTATTTTGATTTTTCAGAATCTGTTAATCTAAGCCAGGCTTTTTCTAGTGCACTGATGAGCTTCAAAACATAAAAGCGTTACTGGCATCTTGGCTTTCTTCATCAAGCAAAGAATGTTTTGCTGACACTATTTAAGGAAACTGGCCAGTCAGAAGAGTGAATTTATAAGCTTTCTTGAAGATAGGTCATCTGTGCTTCTTAATTTGCAGCATCAGTTTCCTTTTTATTTTGTTTAACAGAGACATTAAAACTTGTATATAAAAATACCATCAATCCCCCTCTTATACTGTGCATGTATGCACTTTCAGTGACATTCTTATAAGTTGGCTTTGGTGCATTATCTTCTCAACTTCTTGAAGACCCAGAGAGAAATGAGTATCAGGCTTTTCTTAATTCAACCAATACACATTTTCTAAATATTTAGTGTAGGTTCTGACTTCAAATAGAATAACACTCTACCCACTACTACTCATTCTAACCAACTCTTACGTGAGGCTGATCCTGCTAACACATGGAACATATTTTTGGGTAGTAATGTCTTACATAATCAAATTCTTCTTAATTCCAGATGTCCAGGTACTTAGGCTGAGGGTAAGAAATTTGGGGAGAGCTTCCCATCTTTGGATAAGCACAGCAAGTTCCTTTTTAGCCTATCTTTTAAATATATTTTAGTTCCCTTCACTAATGCAGAACCCCAAGATATAGCACTATAAAAACATTGAGCATGGTCCTAAAGATCTCCATGATACGGTGGTCATTCATTCATCAGAAGTATCCTCAAATAGTGCATGTAGAGAATTCACTTGGGGATATGAATGCTGGTACCCAACCTGGTTCTTCCGTAGTCAAAACCTAACCTGGTTCTTCCATAGTCAAATCATTTAAACCTTCTGAATGTCAGTGTGCAAATATGTAAACCCATGGAATGGAAGTGGATAATTTCTGAGGTATCATAATATTGAACGTTCATGATTCTGGAATTGTCACTCAAGAATCTTAGATTGTGGTAAGTAAAATATTACTTCTTAGACTCCATATCCTCCTGACTCATATTATGGAAGGGTATTTCCTTAATTCTTTGTACTGTCAAAGGGAATGGTAAGGAACAGTAATAGTTACCACTTGATACTACTAACACTGAAAGCAATACAAAAAGTAGCCTAAGAAAACAAATATTAATCCCCTTGTTCTTTCCACGGTTTGCAGATCACTAAGGTGATAAAGAAAAGTAAATTAGTTTATGCCAAGTTAATGTCTATGATCAGGCACTGAATATCATTTTTCAGTATAGATTATCCCAGTGGTGAGCAGGAGGGGATATGTAAAATTCACCACATCCTTCCCTGGTTTCCATTTGTGCTCTTTCTGAACAAAAATTATGTGCTTCGTGCTCCATCGCCAACTGCAGTATGGAGCACATGAGAGTTTCTGTGGCCCTCCTCAGCCCTTTTACATCAGTCACAGAACTCCCACTGTTCTGTGCTAATGCAAAATGCAATAACGTTTAGCATCAGGACATCTCTGAGTCAAGAGGTTAACAGAAAACACATCTCCCATTGTGTTCCTGCAGCTCTGATACCGTTAATGGTGAAAACACCATGGAGACAAATAGATCTCTCTTTATTCAGGAAGCTTTGAGTGAAGAGAAAGTATATATGACATCTTTACAGCATGAGAGCCCTCTCTATATGTTGCATTAAGGAGGCTGGAGGAGGGGAGAAGATCACGTAACATCATGCTTGATAGGGCTGAGCCTTGTCCATAGGAAGGAGTCTGTCTTCTCCATTTTCCTTCTGTTACTTCAATAAATATTTCCAGTTCTGGGTGAAGGAAGTGAGATTTCACCTTTCAAGGTACACATTCAGGGAAAGAGGTCTCTTTGAATAAGCATAATAGAAGACTATATGAGGTTTTTTTCTAAAGTATGACCCAAAGAAATATTTGGTGACATAGCCACCTCTTTCTTACTTATCCTCCTTTAGTGCATCTTGCCTTTCTCTGCTGTGTGTTTCAGGTATAAGGAATATGGATCACTATATTTGTGAAAGGGAACCAAACTAAGTTATGATTGCACTGATATTTTTACTTGAAAATACCTGAAAGTAGACTGTGTGCTCTGTATGATCCTATAAAGATCATATGCAAACAGATTTTTGTGATCTTGTTATCCATTCACTTATTGTCAATCCATGTGAATGGATAATAAGAGGGTCCCTCAGAGAAGTCTTAGACAAGATCACTTTTTGTTCTTACAGCACTTAAAAAAAATTTGGTTTATAGTTTATAAATTGTGATCAGAAGCTAAAATTAAGATGTCACTTTTTTTTTTCTTGTGCTGAAGACTTTTCTCTCTGTGGTAAAAAAGAATTCTGGATCAAGAATCTTTTTGGGGGGCTATCTGCACAGTTTAGATCCACCAAATAATTATCATTTTTTTGCTGTTATATATAGCCTTTTAAACATTTGAGGGCTATATATTACTAATTATTGCTTAATCCTGCTGTCAGATGATGGCACTAGCTTTGATGAGGGAGTTGGTGGAAGAAGAGTAGGATTTGCATTCAGCTTTTACACAGAACAGGAAGCTTTTAGGCATATTTCCAAACCAGGCTGATGTACTGCAATACCAATGCTCTAATTGTTGACTCAGTTGTATCAAGGGCAGCCAAATTTCATGTATAAAAGTTCATCAAGTCTAGGAAAGAGGGACAGGAATCCCAGAATGACTCATTGTTTGATGAATAAGGCCCCAAGTGTTCTGTGGCTGTCGTCTTAAAATTTGAATAAAATGTATAGGATTCAAATCATAACTTGAATTCCAATTTGGGGCAGACCATGCCCCATGGTGAGGCTGCAGTGTTACAGCAATACACTGCTTCTGGTCAACTGCTAATAAGCAACTTCAGAACATAAGTGGGACATTTGTGATGTGTGTTCTAAATCCTTAAAGGGTTTAAGAGTCTTTTAATCCATTTGTAACTTTTTTATTGTTGAATAATGAGGTGCTGCTGATATACTGGAACCAATATGCAAAACTCATATTAAATCAAGCATAACTAAAGGATAATATATCCCCAAAGACTGAATAGAAAGGTGCAAAATGAATTTATTGGAAGTAAACTTTTTATTACCTGCCATGACTGAAAACTAGAGTTTTCTGATTAATCAATATAGTTTTTAACCGAATTGACATATATGAGATACATAAATACCAGTTTTTAAAATAAAGAACATAGTCTGCTTAAAACTAAAACTGTTCGAAATACAATATAACATTCCTTAAGATTTATGAGTTATTCAGAATCCTGTAAGCTTCAAGGTCAGCATTATAAAGCTAAATTTATCTTGTATAGTTAGTTGACATATAAAAGTGCCAATTGTAGAAATCACTTGGCAGAATATTGGTTAAAGTCGAGTTTACCATTTATGTTCTATGGCTTAAGTTGGAAACTTATGTTAAGGTTGACTGATCTTATCTAATGGGAAAGTGCCAAAAAGTTCTGTTGGAAATTAAACATTACTCTTAACCAATCTACCCAAGTGTTTGCTTCTGGATATAGCATTTATATTATCCTTTGAACTTAGTAGCTCTAAATTTAGCCAGTTCTGTTGGCTATTTCTTGCCTTGCCAGATCCCTCCTCCACCTTTTTCTATCCTGTTCTGTGTTCTTAGAATCCTCAACAATCCCTTTTGCCCTCTGGCTTCTAAATGTGTTTGGCCAGAAGAAGTCACCAGGTAGAGTAAGAAAGGAAAATAAAGAGAGAGGTTAGGGTACTTAATCCTCCTGACTCCCTCCCGTTAGGGAGGGCTTCATTTCTTACTGAGGGTGGCTATCACTTGCGATTCCAGCTCTCTGTCCCTCTTCTGATAAACCCTCTCCTTGTTCTCTCGAGCCTGGGAATGTGAGAACTTCTCACCGTTGTTAGGCCTGGAACACTTCACCGTTTCTTCTTGGTCTGTCTTAACTCTGCCCAATCTTTGTAAATAATCCTTTCATTATACCTTCCTCAGTTCCCCCAACTGAATGTGCTGTTTTCTCATCCAGATTCTGATTCGCCATCTGAAGTCAATGTAAGCTAGATAACAGAAGTTAATCACTCACTTTCCATCAAATGTGGGAGATAAGGGATGGGGTAGTAGATATTTATCTTACCTATAATACTGTAAGCTCTGGAAGGGCAGGGACCATATCTAATACCGTCCTTATAATTCCTCACAAAACCTGGCAAAGGGCTTAGCTCACAGTGCATGCTCAGTGCACATGAAGAGTCTCACTGAGTTCCTCCTAAATCCTCAAATTCGTTATAGGCTTAAATAGAACATAAGCTCTTGACTTCGGATGTAGGCTTTAAGAAATCAAGGGCCACATTATTTTTTTTCGACAACATTTCTAATGTAATATAATCTCTTATGATACAGACGTCATACTGACTCTGGAAATTCTAACTAAATAAAAGTAGAAGATTTTTTTCCATAGATTAGGTTGGTTTAGGTTTAGTAGATGAGAATTAATTCAATTTAAAATATCTAATTTTATTAGCTTTGTTTACATTGTCAACTTCTTACTTGTGCAGGTGTGTGTGTGTGTGTGTGTGTGTGTGTGTGTTTATGTGTGACTTTCACTTCTTCAGTAGTATTGACAATTTTCTGAATATAATCTGGGTAGAAGGTACATGTAGGGTGTGACTGAAATAGAATTTAAGAACTGTGGAATAAAGGGAATAGTTACCAGAATAGGTATCTTCACTATTTCTTTAGGGCTTATATTGACGATTCATTCCGACTTTTATTGTAATGTCAAACCTGGCTATACTTTAAGATTCAATACTTTACAGTCCATGGAATATGGAAAATTAAAATGGAAAAGATATTGGTTTGTAAAAGCATGTTGCTATTGTATTTTTCTGAATTCGTTTTCTACTATGTACAAATCAGTGTTTAATATCTAATTTCTCTGAAACAAGTGAAAATAGATTAGGAAAAACAGTGAGGAACAACTTGTCTCTTGACTATCTTTACTGAAAGGAAACTGCCTGGCTAGTTCAAAGAGCGGATTCTTCACTGTTCATATTTTGCAAACAAAAGCATTTCTTCAGCAAATGGAGGCGGGTGGAACATTGTCAACTCAGATAAGTTAAACTTTGTGTCTCTTTGATAAGTGAAACCATTTAATGATAATTTTACTAGTCCACTTGGGAAGTGACTGAAGCACCATTAGATAAGTTAGAATAAAAAAAACCATGGAAAATATTTTTGCCAACTGTTTCTTCTTGGCCTCTTGGCAGAGACCAACAGTTACGTTCCCTATCTAGGGACTATATCTTGTGGGCCAGACCGGATGATCTAATAGGTCTTTATAATCTCTAAATACTGTGACTTTTATCCCCAAGTGAACTACATAGTTTATTTACATAGAAACACACTCACAGGCTTAAGGAAATGCAGTATGACGAATGTGAAGGAAAGTGAGCCAGGATGACTCAAGTGACTTTTTTTCTAAATAGGATAAGTAAATTAAAATCTTAGACATTCTCTCTAGTTCCCCTCCAGCATGTCAATATGTAGATTTTAGATGTCAGAATTCCCCAATAGTGAATTAGTTTTCTGCCACCAGCAAATTATAAATGTGTTGTATTAAACGTTTGCCATACTTATCAAGAAAACTCTTAGAGAGAGATTTGTTTTAATTGTTATTTTAATTTCACATTCTATCCCAGGCACATGGGAAATTAAAAAAATGTTGGGAATGATAGAAAAATAAATATTGCTAGAAAAATACAAGCCCAATAAATAAAGCATAATAACTGCATTTCAACTTTATTAAGAATGTGTTTTTGTGCCATAGGCTGCATTTATCTAGACAAATGAAGCATTGGGAGGAATCTAAATTTTTTAATAAAAAATTGCTTCCCTAGGACTGTTTTGGCAAAGACAACATTCCTAAGGACTCTTTTTTCCCTTCTATATTATACAAACATTTCATGCTTTTCTCATCAGAAAATACTTTGAATGGTCTATCTGGGACCAAAAATCAAAACTGTTTTTATTGTTATTGATGATCTTTATTTCTTAACCAAATCTCCTCCATTCCTGGCACTGGGCCTCTTTGAATAAATATAGGGACAGTCAAGAGATCTTGTTTTCCAGGGACTTAAGGCTTCTCTACTGATTGCTTGCCAATGCACTCTGGCATACAGTAGTTAGAAGAATGTGGTTAAGATACACCCATTACAAAGGCAGATGACAAAACCTTAGTATTACCTATGGGCTGTGTTCCTAAGACAATCAGATAAACTTCAGGCCATTCTCTATTTTCAGAGGAGGTATCTGGTTGCCGATCTTTTCTGATGAAAATGGTGGTTGTTAGGAATTCTGTCTGGGGCCCTGATGGTTGTTCCCCACCCCCACCCCCACTGTACTCTCTGCTTTTAGAGTTCTGATTTATAATTTGGAAATCCTTTCCATTCAAGCACTGAGGAGCCATATAAATATAATGCATTGCTTTCTGACATCCTATAGTTAATTGCACAATTATGTTGCCTATCCTTAATCTAAAGCATTTCTTGAAAAATGATAATTTTTCTACTGTTTCTATGTAGTACATTTGACCCTTGAACAATTCAGGGGTCAGGAGTGCTGACCCCTACGCAGTCGAAAATTCAAGTATGACTTTTGACTCTCTCAAAACTTAACTACTAGTAGCCTACTATTGACTGGAAACCTTACTGATAATCTAAACAGTCATTAACATATATTTTGTATAGTATATGTATAATATACTGTCTTCCTACAATAAAGTAAAGCTAAATAAAATACATTGTTATTTTAAGAATCATAAGAGAAAATATGTTTACTATTCATTAAGTGAATACTATTCATTAAGCAGATCATCATAAAGGTCTTCACCTTCATCCTCTTCACATTAAGCAGGCTGAAGAGAAGGAAGAGGAAGGGCTGTCCTTGCTATTTCAGAGTGGCATAGGTGGAAGAAAATCTGTGTGTAAGTGGGCCCATGCAGTTCAAACCCATGTTGCTCAAGGGTCAACCGTACATGCTAAAAACTCCAGTAGGTCACCCCTAATCTCCTCTTTCTCAGATGAAGACATCTTCCGGGGTCACTTCTAGCAACAAATTCAGTATGGAATGTAGGATATATTCCTTATTCTACAGAGTGTTAAGGCTTATTAAGTGAGAATATCACTCTCAGGAACATAACTCATTTTACTTAGTTCAGTGTCTCATCACACATTCTATCTATGATTTATCTTTTTTTAAGTTTTATTTTATTTTAATTGAAGAGTAACTATATATATTTATAGAGTACAATGTAAAGTTTTGACATATATATATATACATTGTAGAATTATCAAATTAGGTGTATTAGCACATTCATCAACTCAAGTATTTATGATAATATCTTTAATCTCAATCATTTTCATAGGTCATCCTTTAAAATCTGTCAAGGGCTATGCTCATGGTTGAGGACATGTCTGTTTTGACTGTGTCTTCCAATCTGTAACTCAAAGGTCATTTCTGTTTCCTTTTCCTTTCCTTTAGACAGCTCTTCCTAATACTCACATAACACTTGTTTAAACAGCTATCACATCATATTTATGATGCCCAGTGTTATACATGTCTATTTTACTGATAGTTTTTGTGAATTCTTTCATGGAATGGACATCATGTTAATCATCCTTTTATTACCAGACTGAGTCTTAAAGGCATTCAATAAGTGTACATTCACTTGAACCAAATTTTATTTTAGTAAAGAATTATTAACAGGTCTGTGATTTAGGAAATGTTAAATTCAGGTAACATTTGTATCCCTGTGTAAGTTCTGTACAGTTTGTTTGTTTTTGCATCCTCAGAATTTTTACCTTTTATTCTGCTGTGGTTTTCAAGATTAAATCTGAAATACATTCAACAGCCAAGTGACTGTAAGGTGCAAAAATCAAAGCTTAGCTTTTAAAAAGTTACCCGAGGATGTTGGTAGTCACCAGAAATAAAAGGATTCATTAAACTATGAATGTGTCTAAAATGCCTCAAGAAGAAATGTATTAATGCCTATCAGTAAAAAATTGACTCATTTTCATTACTTGATATTTTTATTTTATTTTAGAGTAATCACATGCAACAAGATAAAAGCGTTCCTGCAACAAGATAAAAATTGCTGGGAAGAAATATCCCTTGTTAAATGGCTGGGCCTTGATGTACCTTTTTCTGCATTGTTCATTGAGTGTAAATAAAACCATCATGGTCATGAAGATGATGAATAGCTTCGCTTTGATGTTACTAAGCTTCCACAGTTGTCGTAGCTTCCTACTGAGCTACATTTCTCAGTAAAGTTTTTGAAGTTTCTTTGTTTTTTGTTTTTTTAACTAAGGATTACATTTTAAGGTGATAGTGATGGTAATGATGATGATTTATTTCATTGGTATTCACTGTGAAAATAGAATAGAGAATAAATATTGAGTTACTTTTTTCACTTCATCAAAATCGAATGGTCCTTTGAGTTAGGTGGTGTGCCATTGTAGTATTAACTGTATCTAGCAATGCCTATTCAACTTGAGATTCATTGAATAAATTTGTTCTTATATTTTCTTTTATTTTGGAGTCCTAAGTATGAAGTACATAAATCTCTATATCTGGGAAGATTTCTGTACAACCCTGCCTTAAAGAGCTAATGTTACAATAGTTAACCACTCATAGGTTTTCCCAGTCAATTTTATTCTAATTTATCAAATAGTTATCAATTTACTACTCTTTTTTTTCTCTTATGTCTACTTCCAGTTTTCTTCTACTAATAATATGATCCATTGACAATGTGTTTTACCTTGTTCAACTTTTATTGTTATGCAGAGATTATATGTATGTGTGCATTTGTATATTGTATATGTTATACATATACATATTAAGCAGATGAGATACATTCATTTATTCAAGTATTAAGTAGTATTTTACTGAGCATTTATGTTAGGTGCTGTGGTGAATGCAAGATAGATATATTTTCTGCCCTCAGAGACTTTAAAATGTAATGAGGAGACTAAAATAATTACAAAATAATTATTTCACAGGACAAATGCAGTAACTACAACTTCAAAGTGCTATGATGAGTCCAAGATAAAAAATATTTCCAGTTGTAGAATCAGAATCTCTTCGTGGGAGAGGGGTACTTTGAGCTGGGGCTTAAAGAATAGGTAAGATTTTGATGAACAGAGATTGAGGGACAAAATATTCCTGACAAAGGAAAAAGTATAAACAAGGGACTTGATTAGAGAGAAATAGGACATATCTGAGAATGCAGATAGTCCATTTGGGTTTAGACAGAGTTTGCAAATGGTTTTCGTGTAAGAAAAGGCTTTACAAATAATCTGAAGTCAATTCATAAAGGGACTTGAATGCCATGTAGAGGTGTTTGGAACTTTGCCAGGTGACTATGGGGTGCATGTAGGTTGATTAACTGTCTACTTTAGATGATTAATTAACTTATAAAATGGACAGGACAGGATGTAAGGAGACTAAGAACTTATTACCATAGACTCAGGTGATCTATGTGTCAGTCTAAAATAGAGTGTTGGTTTCGCAGATCCTGTCTGTGGAACTGGATTTTAACAGTAGATCAATAAGAATAAGAACAACGAAGACTTACTGAAGTTTGATTAGGTAAATAAATTTATTTTGGATTTAAACAATATGGCTTTGTGAATATCTGCAGAAATAGTTGGCAGACCAGCAATGGAAGCAGAAGAAACAATTTCTGCTGATGACCATAGTTTGCAAAATCAAAAGCTGTAAAAGGTGGAAGAATAATTGATCATGGAGTGCTAGTGAAAACATCATCAAAATGACTTCACAAGTGTTACCAACTAAACAAAGTTAAGTACAGCTAGAAGTGTGATTGGCTGGGAGGAGTAGGTTGGAATTTCGGAGTTTCTAGATCACAAATGGAAATAGAATAGACGCAATAGAAGTGAAGAGTGAGATGTGTGGTGATTAAGAAGGGATTTTCTGAGAGTGAAGCAGTTCCAGACACTGATACTGAAGTTCAGGTGTGGCCTATAATTAAAATGGACAGGAGGTAAATATTAGAATTGATGAAGCCAGATACTAGAAAAGTCCTCAGTATATCCAGGATAGAAGTGATATAATTAAAATATTCCCAGACCGAATGAAAGTACAGAGACAAATTTCCATGATGTGTCTCCATCTGTAAGAAAATTATGAAACTAAAATTGGTCAAGTCTTAGTGAAAAAGTTTGATTCTTTCTGCTGTGTTCTGATAATTGGAGAATTCTCAGTTACTTCCTAATTTTTTCAAGAATTCACTTTATCATTTCAAATGCAAATATTATTATGCTTATCTTTTCCACCCAAGGCAAGGACCTATAAATTTACAATTATGGGACGTGTTTACATGTACAATCTGCACGATTCATAGATTCCATATTTGTGAGTTTTCCCACTCATTAAAATGTATTTGTGATGCCAAAATAAAATGCTTGCAGAGCTTTTGTGGCTATTTGTGGACAGGCACAGAGCAGCAAAATATATATGTCACCTGATACCCCATTTTTTGCCATTTGGTGCTTTTTTGTTGAGGATGTTGCCGTTTAGATGGCCCCCACATGTTATGCTGAAGTGCTGGCTGTTGTTTCTGTAGACATGATAGCTGTGATGTGCCTGATGAAGAAAATACATGGTTAATAATCTTCACTCAGACTTGAGTTACAGGGTTGTTGGCTGTGAGTTGAAGGTTAAATGAATCAAAAATATATGTTACATAAGATGTCTTTCAACAGAAACACACATAAAACAAGGTTGTCTGTGATCAGTTGACAAAAATGTGACCAGAGGCTTTCAGGAAACAAACCCGGTATTTCCCCTAAGAGCAATACTGCTTTAGTATTCACTAATTCACTGTTTGCAGCAATTGTGTAGAATGTAACTTCCATGAATAATGAGAATTGAGGGCACCCTGTTTGGTTAGAGGTAGTTGTTTTGGTCTTTTGGATTCCCACTCAAGCTGAAAACCAAAATTTATTTAAATTTTCATTTTGAAATAAGTTGAGAATTACAGACAAGGGGCAAAAATAGTATCGTGTTCCCATATACCCCCTTCATCTAGCTTCCCCTAAAGTTAGCATTTTTATAACCGTAGTATAATTATCAAAATCAGGAAATTAACACTGTTATAATACTGCTAACCAATCTATTGACCTAATTAGAAGTTCTCAACTTTTCTCATTAATGTCCTTTTTTCTGGTCCAGGATCTAGTCCAAGATCCCACATTGCATTTAGTGTCATGTTTGCCCAGTCTTAATCTGTGACAGTGTCTCAGGTTTTCTTCTCTCTCTCTCTCTCTCTCTCTCTTCCTCCTTCTCCCCCTCCTCCATCTCCTCCTCTGCCTCCTTCTCCTCTTCCTTCTTCTTTTGATTTACTACTAGTCAGATAACGTGCAGACTGCCCTTCAGTTTGGGTCTGTCTGATGTTTCCTCATGATCAGATCAAGGTTACTTATTTTTGGCAAGAATACCACACAAGTGAAGATGTGCTCTTTTCAATGCATCATATCAGGGTCAATGACAGCAGTATGTTGTCTTATGGGTGATGAAAATTTTGATCACTTGGTTAAGGTACTGTCTGCCATGTTTCTTCAATAGCAACTTATTGTTTTTTTATTTGTAAGAAGTAGAGGGTGATATTTTAATGCTAAAATTTTCTAGAAGATTACTTTCCAGTCAATTAGTAAGCAGATTATCACTAACCAATTCTAGTTGACATAATTTCAAAATGGTATGTATTTTATTTTTAATTTGTATGAATGTATAATAGTTGTACATATTCATGTGATATTTTGATACAAGCATACAATGTGTATCATTGATTAAATCTGGGTAACTTGGATATCTATAACCTCAAACATTTTATCATTTCTTTATGTTGGGAAAATTCCAAATCTACTCTTCTAGTTATTTTGAAATATACAATACACTATTGTTAACCAAAGTTACCTTACTCTACTACTAAACACTAAATCTTCTTCCTTCTAACTGTGTTTTTGAAACTATTAACCAACCTCTTTTATCCTCCCTCCTTACTATCCTTTCCAGTCTTTGGTAACCATCATTCTATTGTCTATCTCCATGAGACTAGTGGTATTCTTTTGTTCACTGAGAACTGACAGGTCAACTGGGGAGATAGATATGGTACACATTAGACAACATTATAAATGCAAAATTATAGGAAATTATATTGTGGCAAATTGTGTGGTGCTGGGTATAAGCCATAGGAGTGATCAGGGAAGGCATTCTGTGGAAAGTGAAAATTTGTGTAGGACTTGAAGGGCAGGCAGGATTTTTCTCGGTAGAACTTTATAATTCAATTAACTCAGTGAAAAATGTTGAGTACCTGAGCTCCATAAGAAATTGTGCTAGAAGCACTGAATATAAATGTAAAAAGTAGCCAGAATCTCTACTTTCAAAGAGCTCCCAGTCTAGTGAGAAAGACAGAAATGTCTATCAGTGAAGAGCAAATATGATAAATGTTGTATTGAGATGGAATAGGAGAAGTTATTACAGGTGTGGGGCGCATTCCCACCTTAGAGATGAAAGGAAGATAACCTTCAGATTATCTAGTCTAACTTTCTGTTCTCCAAGATTGCCAATATCGTTCAATGTATACTTGGACACCTCTAGTCACAAGAAGTTAAGTTTTCAAGACATCTTATTCTACTGCTTTATGTCTCATACCAGTAGAAAGTAATTTTTTTTCTATAGAGCTAAAGTTTACCTCTTTCAAACATTCACCAATGGGTTTAGTTCTTCTCTCTTTAGCTACAGAGAATAAATCTACTCTTTCTTTTTCAGAATAGTCCTTAAAAACACAGATATTGCATCCTTTCTTAATACCCCACCCCCCAAGTTCAACATGAATAAATCTATATACTATATTGTGTATTTCTAGACTATATGTGATTGCTAGATCTTTTATAATTTTTCATGTACTTGTTAACTGGTATGGCAACCAAATTTATTCTTGTGCTGTCCAATCAGTGAAAAACACCATGTAACTAGCCCCTCCTTTGTTCTAGACATCATAATTCTATTAATTGAACCCAAGTGTGTGCTGGCTATTTTGGAAGCAAAACTGCTGGTTTTATTTTTTTCTTATAAAAATCTGTCCTTACCCTTGCCCTGACTTCCTCCCCTGAATTTTTTTTTAGAATAATAATTATACAGGGTTTCCCCCATTCCAATCAGTTGGAGTTTGAACCTAGTGTTCAAAATATATTTATTTCTGTCACATTTTGTGCTTTCCATTTTGACCTCTTGTTGAAGTTCTCTTTGAACTTTGACCTTGTCACTTGGCATCGTTTTTATTTTCCTCCACTTTCAATATATGCAAATTCAATAAGAATATAATGTGTTTTCATCCAAGGCTTTTATAAAATAAACAAGACAGGAGGTCAAGAACAGAGTTCTTGGGCAAACCACCTAGGTCTGGTCATTCCACGATATAAAAAAGCACCTGCACTTTCATTCAACCTCTGGAGGAAGCATGTGGGGCAGGAAGAGTGGGATGTGCTCACTGACAGTGATGAGTCCGACCTAACCAGAGTCCAGGATGGCACTGTAATGACAATAGTTCTACAGTGTTTCCCTGCTTGTGGAGTTTTCTTACATTCTTGGTCTCATAGATATAAAATAAAATGGTATAAAATAAGTTGTCAGTGAAGAGTTTGGGTTACGGCATGATACGTTAAAAGCAGAATTTATTTATTTATTATTTGTTTATTTATATTTTAAAGATGTAGGGTACAATTCAGGGTTAGGTATGTTAATGGTCATTGTACAGGTATAGTTTGGGCCTCACTTTGGTCCCCACTTTACGTTGTTTGAGATCAGGTTCCCTTATTGATGAAGTGTGCCTCTCCACCCAGCAGTAGTTTCCCACTACTGTCAATCCCTTTCTTGTGGTATCATGATAATTGTTCAGGGTTTGCTTGTGAATGAGAATATGTGGTATGCAGTTCTTTTTTTTCTGTGATAGATCACTAATTATTACAAACTCTAAATCCATCCAGGTTGCTGGGAAGTTCATAATTTTGTCCTTCTTTATGGCTGTATAGTATTCCATCAAGTATATGTACCACATTATTTTTTATTCAGTCTACTTTCAATGGGGAGCATGGTTGGTTCCATGTTTTTGCTGTTGTGAATAGTGCTGCAGTAAACATGCGTGCACAGGTATCTTTTTTATAGAATGATTTGAGCTCCTCCGGGTATATTCCCAGAAGGGGGATTGTTAGGTCATATGAGAGGTCAATTTTTAGATCTTTTAGGAATTGCCATGCTGTTTTTCACAGAGGTTGAAAACGGTGTTTACTGTTTTCACTAGTTACTAGTTTACACTCCCACCAACAGTGTAGAAGTGTTCCCTTTTGCTCTTATCCTCTCCAACATCTGTTGTTTTTTGAGTTATTGATGATGGCCATCCTGACTGGAGTTAGGTGGTATCTCAGTGTGGTTTTAATTTGCATTTCTTTGATGATTAGTGAGGCTGAGCATTTTTTCATGTATCTGTTGGCTGCTCGTATGTCT